>VZRR01005328.1:93225-140725 GCA_013398015.1 Oreocharis arfaki
CTGGCGCGGCTCAGGCTTCAGTGTCCGCGGGGATCCACCGTGCGGGAACGGACAGGAGACAGCCGGGCTCTGCTCCATGCTGCCAAGCTGCAGGACAAGAGGCAACGGGCAGAAGCTGATGCACAGGAAGTTCCACCTGAACATGAGGAAGAACTTCTTTCCTGTGCGATTGCCCAGAGAGGGTGTGGAGTCTCCTTTTCTGGAGACACTCAAGAACCGTCTGGACGCAGTGCCATGGGCTCTAGGGAGAGCCCTGAGCAGGGAGGTTGGACCAAATGACCCCCTGTGGTCCCTTCCAACCTGACCTGTTCTGTGATTCCGTAATTTTTTAGCTTCTGAAGTACCACACCTGCCAGTGATGGTTTCCTGCCATTAAACAGAGACAGGTATTGTCACGTGGAAATGGACATCCTGTATGCCAGGGATGATGAACCAGTCTGTGGGACCTCACAGGGTTCATACGCAAGTCACCACTAGCAAAAGCTGGTTTGGAAGATAGATGTGCTCGTAGACCTACTGTAGGATGTTATCTGTTGATATTCCCATGAAATGAGATGCTGTGGGGGAGCAAAAGGCCTAACACCATTACAAATACAGAAGACTTTCCACAATAGGAGAAAGAAAATAATTTTCTTTTTTTCTCAATGCCTATTGCTAAATGAAGTTGCTCCTATGACCCAGACACTTCAGACCAAAGTGTTGCTGTACCTTAAGGTGTATCTTCGACTAAGGGAAGGATGGTCATTGTGGAGGCACCACAAGCCACGGCTTAGAGTGAAGGATAATCCTGGTTGCTGGAGTGAAGCTTATGGAGCCGTGGCAATGCTTTCTAAGTGCAAATTTCTGAGCAGAATTTTGACTTTAGGCATATTATCTGGATACTGAACCCACCAACAGACACAGAACACTCAAAGTTGAACCAGGAGATGGAAACAACAGTTACACAGAAGGCACAAAGCTTATATAGGAATAGAAGGGAAAAATATCTATGCTGGGTGTGTGACAGGACTTTGCTGGGTATTCAAAGGGTCACACTTGGAAATGCCAAAAAGGGGAAAGATATTTATTTAGCTCTTTACTCTGTTAATCCTTATAATGTTCATGGTATAAGAATCAGAATCTGTTTACCAGTAGAATCACAGAATTGTAATTTAGATTGAAAGAGATGTCTAGACATCACCTAGATTAAGCCCCTTCTCCAAGACATTACTTTTAATATCCAGTTGTTCAGGGCCACGTGCAGTGGAGTTTTGAACACCTCCAAGGATAGCACAGTGTTTCCATAACTTCTCTGGGCTACCTGTTGCAGTGTTTATCTTGTGATAAACAAATTGCTAATAAGTACTCAAAATTTCCCATGTTCCAACTTGGGAAACACAGGATCAGCCATAACCATCCATCTTTGAGAAAAATCTGGGCTCCATCTTCTTGATATCGTGCCATTAAGTAGTTTTACTCAGACACAAAGTTTCTCCTTAACTTTTTCTACTCCAAGCTGTGCAGGCTGAGCTCTCAACCTCTCCTTATACATCATATTCTCCAGTGCCCTGGCCATCTTGGTCACCCTTGCATAGACTCACTTCAGAATGACCCTGGACAGGGTCACAGAGAGGATTGCAGCGATGGGCTGGATCGAGGCGGCAGGGTTGAACGCAGGTAGCCCAGGTAGGGGTGTGAAGGGGGAAGTGGCAGGGTGGTAGTCAGGGACACAGGGAAGCAGGACAGGTGTGAGGGCCAGCAGGAGTCAGCAAGGGCAGGAGAGCCAAAAGGCAGGGTGGGGCCAGGTCAAAGGAGGGAATGAGCAAGCCAGCAAACAAACAGCAGCAAGCAGCAGCGAGCCCCCAAAAAACAAGACTCAAAAAATCCAAAGCCAAAACGCTCAAGCTAAAAATCAAGTCTCAAAAGCCCCTCAAATCACCAAGCCTCAAAAGCACAGTCTCAAAAAAAGTCCCCAGCCAAAAAAGACAAATCTCAAAAGCCCCAGAGCTAGTGATGCAGTTACTTTTTATGCCCCCTGGCCCCTCCCAAATTCTGCCTGCTGACAGACCATTGGCCCAGTCCAACCTTCCACTGCAGTCCATTGGTAGAGACCTTTTGCCATCTGTTTGGAGAATGTCTCTGGAGGGTACAGGGTCCTTGGTTCTTCCCTGCTGACTGCCTGTCCCATGTGAGGTGAAATGTTTGCCAGGCGGTCTCCTCAGAGACAAGGCTTTCCTTCATCTTCTCCTAGCTGCCTTCTGCAGGTGGTANAATACAGAAGACTTTCCACAATAGGAGAAAGAAAATAATTTTCTTTTTTTCTCAATGCCTATTGCTAAATGAAGTTGCTCCTATGACCCAGACACTTCAGACCAAAGTGTTGCTGTACCTTAAGGTGTATCTTCGACTAAGGGAAGGATGGTCATTGTGGAGGCACCACAAGCCACGGCTTAGAGTGAAGGATAATCCTGGTTGCTGGAGTGAAGCTTATGGAGCCGTGGCAATGCTTTCTAAGTGCAAATTTCTGAGCAGAATTTTGACTTTAGGCATATTATCTGGATACTGAACCCACCAACAGACACAGAACACTCAAAGTTGAACCAGGAGATGGAAACAACAGTTACATAGAAGGCACAAAGCTTTTATAGGAATAGAAGGGAAAAAATCTATGCTGGGCGTGTGACAGGACTTTGCTGGGTATTCAAAGGGTCACACTTGGAAATGCCAAAAAGGGGAAAGATATTTATTTAGCTCTTTACTCTGTTAATCCTTATAATGTTCATGGTATAAGAATCAGAATCTGTTTACCAGTAGAATCACAGAATTGTAATTTAGATTGAAAGAGATGTCTAGACATCACCTAGATTAAGCCCCTTCTCCAAGACATTACTTTTAATATCCAGTTGTTCAGGGCCACGTGCAGTGGAGTTTTGAACACCTCCAAGGATAGCACAGTGTTTCCATAACTTCTCTGGGCTACCTGTTGCAGTGTTTATCTTGTGATAAACGAATTGCTAATAAGTACTCAAAATTTCCCATGTTCCAACTTGGGAAACACAGGATCAGCCATAACCATCCATCTTTGAGAAAAATCTGGGCTCCATCTTCTTGATATCGTGCCATTAAGTAGTTTTACTCAGACACAAAGTTTCTCCTTAACTTTTTCTACTCCAAGCTGTGCAGGCTGAGCTCTCAACCTCTCCTTATACATCATATTCTCCAGTGCCCTGGCCATCTTGGTCACCCTTGCATAGACTCACTTCAGAATGACCCTGGACAGGGTCACAGAGAGGATTGCAGCGATGGGCTGGATCGAGGCGGCAGGGTTGAACGCAGGTAGCCCAGGTAGGGGTGTGAAGGGGGAAGTGGCAGGGTGGTAGTCAGGGACACAGGGAAGCAGGACAGGTGTGAGGGCCAGCAAGAGTCAGCAAGGGCAGGAGAGCCAAAAGGCAGGGTGGGGCCAGGTCAAAGGAGGGAATGAGCAAGCCAGCAAACAAACAGCAGCAAGCAGCAGCGAGCCCCCAAAAAACAAGACTCAAAAAATCCAAAGCCAAAACGCTCAAGCTAAAAATCAAGTCTCAAAAGCCCCTCAAATCACCAAGCCTCAAAAGCACAGTCTCAAAAAAAGTCCCCAGCCAAAAAAGACAAATCTCAAAAGCCCCAGAGCTAGTGATGCAGTTACTTTTTATGCCCCCTGGCCCCTCCCAAATTCTGCCTGCTGACAGACCATTGGCCCAGTCCAACCTTCCACTGCAGTCCATTGGTAGAGACCTTTTGCCATCTGTTTGGAGAATGTCTCTGGAGGGTACAGGGTCCTTGGTGCTTCCCTGCTACAGTCTCAAAAAAAGTCCCCAGCCAAAAAAGACAAATCTCAAAAGCCCCAGAGCTAGTGATGCAGTTACTTTTTATGCCCCCCTGGCCCCTCCCAAATTCTGCCTGCTGACAGACCATTGGCCCAGTCCAACCTTCCACTGCAGTCCATTGGTAGAGACCTTTTGCCATCTGTTTGGAGAATGTCTCTGGAGGGTACAGGGTCCTTGGTTCTTCCCTGCTGACTGCCTGTCCCATGTGAGGTGAAATGTTTGCCAGGCGGTCTCCCCAGAGACAAGGCTTTCCTTCATCTTCTCCTAGCTGCCTTCTGCAGGTGGTACGTGTACAACTCCTCCTCCACATGCCTCTGACCATCAGTGTTGAGACAAATCAAAACTAAATTGGCTCCTCACAACTGGACACGGTAACCCAGATAAGGTCCTTCAGGTACCAGACAGAGGGGAAGGGTCGCTTCCCTCTTGTGGGTGCTGGCTACACAGTAATAGTGCCCAAGGTGGGGGTGGGCGACTCTGCTGCAAGGGCACATTGCTGTTGCATCCGCTGCATAGCAGTTTATGGTGTGTGTGTGGTACTGCCTGTCTCCTGCCTGTTTTGCAGTGACGGCTGTAATTTATGTGTTGGAATAAGCAAACACAGCCCTGAAAATTCCAGGGTAACAGTTATGCCAGTCCTTCGTGCTTTCATGGCTGTTGTTACTGCAGTCCTGCACATCTCACAACTTTAAAATTTTAAACTTTAATATTAACAACTATATATTCAGAATACTCATGTGTCTACAGAAGTTACTGCAGGTCACTGAGGCCAAGAGAATTAAAGCTATTGCTTCCAGTTTATTAATTGATTCAAATCCAAGGCAGATCAGTTTTTGAAGTGAATAGAAAGCACTTCATTCACAAGTTAGTAGCCTAAGATTAATCTTCTTGTCTGTGCAGAATTTTGGTTCTGGTTATTTCATTATATTACTGGTGATTTAACAGGTTGTTTGGCCTGTAGCTATCTCTAATGTTAGTCAATTATGTGTATGTGTTTGTAAATTCCATATGTATAGAAAAATACGTGATTGAGCATGTATAATGAAAGGTTTATTATTGTCAGGCTTGTAGAGACCTCACCATGAGACAATCATTAGGAACTATAAATGCCTTTAGAGTCTTAATTTCTTACTGAGTCTCATGTATTCCATAAAGCATTGTTTTGTTTATGACTACTTTAAGGTTTTAAAAAATAAGTACTTTGCTATCACCTGTGTACAGAGAAGATTTCAACCACAAAGCCTTCTAAGAAGAGGAAAATGAGTTTTCAAGTAAAGCAATGGCCAAGAGAGTGACAAAATTGAATATTTATCATTTTAAATACATGCTATTTTGATTACTTCAAATATATGTTTAAAGCTTGCAGTTAAGACAGTTGCCGGAAATCTATCATGATTTCATCTTCTTGATCAATCTAATTGACTTTTTGCATCACTATTTTCATAAAATGGTGAAAGCTCTTAAGTGCAGAATCTTTGATTGTGTAGGATGTATCATCATTCAGTTCTACCTCTAGATTATGATGTAATCCTGTTTTTTGTTTTTTAAAGAAAATTCTAAACATTTGTATAAAAGTTTTCATCATGTAAAATTGAGACTTTGGTGTATGTTATGTGTTGACTTTTCAAGATGCCTTTAGAAAATGTCCTTGCATTTTGATAATATTATTTCTTTTCCCATTTAGAAATACTGAAAGGTCACAGAATAAACTTGTTTTTGATCCAGATTTTGATACTCAGGCATTTCAGGCAGGTGTTATTTTGATTTATAAAAAAAGCTTTTCATTTCAGGAATTCATTTCAATATTAAGTACTGGCTAAGTAACATTTGTAACTTAAATATCATGATAACATACATTTGTTATAATAAGTAAATATAGCACCCCTCTGAAATAAACTTTCTGTATCATCCTTTCTGTGCTCCTTTTTTGCATATTTTTTGCATTTCTAACAAGTGGCAGAGATCCAGAACTTATGATTTATGGATCTTGTGAACGCGGTTTCACTAGGAATGAGCTGGCATGGAAACTGTTTTGCATTTGTTGCATGTATCTGCTACAGGTGCAGAACCTATCTGTAATGAGTTTGGCCTGATATCCCCAGAGGGCATTTAATAATAATTTATACTTTTGTTACCATTCTACTTCTGCTGTAAGTGTTCAAGGTTATGTGCTCCCTCCCTCCTAATCCTGGTTATGTATCCAGTCCGGGCTAGGGTAACAGGGGAAATGAAAGGGAGTTTGAAGCTAATTCATTCTTTGCTACCCTTTGCTATCCTTCTCAAAGCCAAATTATAAAATCAGTTATACTGGAGTAAATCTGTGGAAGTGATACTAAAATCATTGAATATAAAACAAAAGAAAAAGTTTCAGTAAGCCTCATGTAACGTTACATGGTACAAAATTTAAATTACTCATATACTAGGTATTATCCTTCAAACCTCCTGTATTTCTACTGTAATTGTGTAACTTTTTTCATCAGTGGTGTCTTTACTTGGTATCTGTCTTCAAATTTTCATCAAATTGTAAATTGGTCCAAAACACCTAGAGGCATAAAATAATAATTAAAAAAAATCACTGGCAAGACCTAAGCACAGCAACACAGAAAGATTATGGTTTTGTTTATAGGAAGACCTGAGGGCAGCAAGGAAGACTACACCAAATAAATTCTTACACTGTCAGAGAAAGGGAGCGAAACAAATACAAAACGGAGGGAGCTAAAACAGCTGCAGTTACCAGTTTTAATGATTCTAATAGCAGTGCCTTCGTGTCTTCAATCTGTATCAGTAGGATGTAACAAAATGTTACTCTGCTCTGTGAAAGAACAAAATTGGAGACACCATTTTCTCTGAAAGGATCCTTGTTTTAAAAGATTGCTTCAGACAATGAAGCCGCATGTAATTCAGTTATACACCAAAATAAATGAGTTTAAAAACAACAAGATGTAAAAGTACTCATATAAAATATTACTATACTATAAAAACACTGAAAACAAAATGCTGCTCACATATTAAAAAATATTATTGTCTACATAGCTAGAAGAAAATTCTATTTCTACATGTTTTGTTTTTAATATTCACAACCTTCAGTGTTTGTCAATTAATTGTCCTCCCAGCTGTCACATTTCTTTCAGACCTTCTTTCAAGGTCTTCTCTTTGGTAAATGTCAACTCTCTGCAGCCCTTCAGGATTTATGGATTGCCAAATCTCTATTCCTCCTTTTGTAGTCCATCCCTACCAAAATATGCATCCCACAGCCCTATCTTCACTCCAGTCCTGTGTCACCCTCAACTGTATTCCACCAAGTCAGTCCTCCAGAATAAAATGCGAGCAGTATCTTCTCCAGTTATGTCAGAGAAATATTGTATATGTTGTATTTTGGATTTTACTAGAGATACATCTTCCAGAGAGTAACAGGTCTGACTGAAAGGGCATTTTCTCCGATTCGCTTGGCAGCACTTGAGGTAGAAAAAGCGCAAATCCTAGAGTACTTAAATAAAATTGGTTTAGAAACAAAGGTAAACCTGGTGACTTCTGATACCAATATCAGTCATGCTTTCACTTAACATCTTAAGTGTTGATTGTGAATAAACAAAACCAGAAAATTTTAAGTACAGTAGTTCATTATTTTACTGTATTTTCATAACATTTCACTGAGAACCATCTAGTAATTTTTCACAGTATCTCTTCAGTTAAGTTAACCTCTAACTTAAAAATTGCTTCAATATACATCTCAAAATCCCATGTCTTCTAATTTATAATTAGCTTCTGAGGTACTCTTTCTCATGCTCTTAGTGTATGCTAGATTTCAGTTTCTAATTGGAGAAAAAAAACCCCGATGGACTCAAAACTTTTAAGCTGGATTACCAACTTCTGATCTTCTCTTAAAATGAGAGAATATCCAATAAAATATTCCCATGATCTGTGGTGCAAAATTAACAGCAAAACACACCAGCACTTTCAAAGGACCCTTTTTTCTTTTTGAGTCTTCTCAGTGGGTTTATTTTTTCAAATTCCATGCTGTTGATATTTCAAATAAATAAATACAGCTGCTTTAACTACGTCTTGAAACTGAAAGAAAAATACTCCCATGGATTAATTACAAATTTTGTGTTGTTTCAGAGCTTTTGAAAAGGTCACAGAAGGACAAACAAGGCCCAAGTGTAAACTCAAGTATCCAGTTGTGATTGCTGGTATCAGACTTGCTTGGCTCTGATTTAGTTTTGCAATTTCTGACACAATAGAGACCAAAAGCTTAATGTGGGGTTAGGGGGGTCTTTATTCTGGGAGCTGTAGAGGAGTGGATGAAGAAAAATATTCCCAGATGATAAGCTATAAAATACTTAACTGTCTTGTAAAGCATATCCTTCAAAAATCAGAAATTACTTGAAATTTCCTCTTTCTCTGATATCTCTCTATGTCTGTCCCAATCATCAGCTTAGGCTAATAGTATAAAAAAAATTTATTTGCCTCAGACCTACTTCTGAAACCTGTTTTTTCTCAGATATTTTAGCCAGTCAGATCTGGTTTCTGTTAAAACCTAAACATCTTCTCTTTGTATACTGATTTTTCTTGTATCTCTCACCCATACAGGAAACATTATTTTCACAGAATCATAAAGGTTGGAAGAGACCTTCAAGATCATCTAGTCTGACTGTCAGCCCAACACCACCATAGTCACCCCTAAATCATATCCACAAGTGCCATATGCAGACAGTTCTTGAATACTTCCAGAGACAGTGACTCCACTACCTCCCTGGGCAATTTATTCCAGAGCCTAATCACACTTTCAGTGAGAACTTCTTTTCTGATATCTAATCTGAACCTCCCCTGGCACTACTGAGGGCCATTTCCTCTTGTCCTTTCACTTGAGACATGGCAGAAGAAGCTGACCCCCACTTTGCTCCTTCCAGGTGGTTGTAGAGAGTAGTAAGGTCTCTCCTGAGCCTCCTTTTCTCCAGGCTAAACACCCTGAACTTCATCAGCCAGTCCTCACAGGACTCGTGCTCCAGACCCTTCACCAGCTCTGTTTCCCTTCTCTGGATGCGCTCCAGCACTTCAATGTCCTTCTTGCAGTGAGAGGTCCAGAACTTGACACAGGATCTGAGGTGTGGCCCCACCAGAGCCAAGTACAGGGGAACAATCACGGCCCTGGGTCCTGCTGACCACTCTATTCCGGATACAGGCCAGATGCCATTGGCCTTCTTTGCCACCTGGGCACAGGCTGGCTCATGGTCAGCCACTGTTTACCAGAACCCCTAAGCCTCTTCCTGCTGAGCAGCTCTCAAGCCACTCTTCTCAAAGGCTGTAGGGTTGCATGGCGTTGTTGGGACACTGTCTTATAGAAGCTCATGAAGTTATCCTTGGCACATTCATAGCCTCATGACTGCTACCATACCCTTCTTCTGGTATTGGGAATGTCATCTACTTTCAGATCAACTCAGCATGAGCTGAAGAGATAATTTTCCCACCTCATCACTTTCAGAGTCTTCTTTCTTTCCATGTCCTTCCTCTACCTTCTTCCCCAGTACTCCACTGAGCAGCAATCTGTTCCTGCTCAACTCATTATTTGTCACTGAGAGATTGTTTCCCATTATTAATCAACAGATAATTCCAGTTGGTTTTGTCTACTTCTATAATTTGCAAACATTTTCTCCCATTTCTTGGGGAATTTCCCATTAATGGAAAGAAAAATTCATTTCTTCTTTTCAGAACTAAGAAGGGTCAGCTTCCTTCCACAAAGCGAGCTGAAACCAGGATTGTCCTCAATAATACTGGATAAAGAAAATCAATTTTGTCTCCAAAGTACTAGGATAAAGACCAATCAGTCTACAAACATGAGTTACCTGCAACTTCCAATATCCTCATCTGATTCTAACTTATCTAAATCTTATCTAAAACTGTTTCAAAAACACAGTCATTTTTGAAAGTAGATAATGTTGTTGTGAAGAGCCTTAAAACTGAAAAGAAATATGTGCTTCATATAGCAGAGTAACTATGTTATCCACAAAAACTGGCTGTGACTATATCCATTTTTAGTCCATCGTTTTAAAATAATACCTAAGGTCTGAAATGCATTTAGATTGAAGTCGCCAGGATTTAATTTCTTGGATTACAGAGGCATGGAGTCATAGTCCATGATGTTAGTGAAAATAATTATATAAGCAAAATTACAGGTACAAGATACAACAACCCAAGAGACAAAACAAGATTGAAACAAACAGCTAGGGGAATGAACAGCATGAATTTCTTTTGCAGACTGTACATACAACTGTAAGGATGATAGGACAGTGAGCTGTGGCTTGCCATTTTTCAGCCTTCTGGTAAAAAGAAAGATTTTTCTAACCCCCAAATAATTTTTCTATGAAAGGAATCTAAAGGAGTCCATGTCTTGTACAGACTTCAGGGAAATTTAATTAATTCATTTTTGAAGGCTGAAAAGAAAGGAAAGAGGGAAAGAAAGATGTGCATTGAACCTTTGAGTCAGAAAGTTGTTGGCAAGAGAAGTGCAGGGTAGAGTCAAGGAAGACTCTCTTCAGAAAAGTGAGAATCTTAGGGAATTGCTCTTCTCCCATAAGTTTCCTGTTTAAAAAAAGAAGAAAAGCCACACTCTCTTCTGTGAATTCTGTCAATATCACAAGACAGGTATTTTCTCTTGATGCTGAAGATGGACTTTTTTGGAGGGATTCTATGCTCTGTTTTTCCTATCCTCTTGATTTTTTTTTTTTTTTTGCTTTTTTTCATTTAAAACGAGGAAAGATCTGAGTGATCAGTTTGCAAGCCATGAGAGAGGTGCTTGAAAATAATTTCACAGACCTCTGGTGCAGTATGGCAATACAGATTAAAATGATTTGCCCACAAGCAGATTCAGTTGGGATTAGGACTGACTCATAATGACTGTCCTGCCAATATCATAGGCCTGTTCCTTTTTCTCTGTGAAATTTATGGATTATTATACACATCACTATTAAATATTGATTTTCTAGGAAGCATGTGTAATCTAAAATTTGCTGTAAATTTGCTTTCTGGAAAGAGGCAAGTTGATCAGCATAAAAAAAAAGACAGAGAGTACCCTGCAAATTTTATATTACATTTTCAAGAAAATAAATGTAGCTTTATTTTAACACCAAAGATGTTTCTTCTGGAAAATAGAAATGAATGTTTTACACTGCATTTCCCTTTGTACTAGTAATGTGCAACATGGTCTCTAACAGAAGCAAAAATGGATTTTATTACAGGATTCTAATTTGAAGACTTCGCTGAGATGGAAGCATCACTGATAGAGAGGAGAAATGTATTCTTGTGCCCTTTCTGAAACTTGAACATTGCGGGTGCAGTCGTACATAAAAGATGGAGATCAGAATGGGCCTGTAGCCTTAGGCTTCATAGATCCATGGAATCATTGTATCATTAACTGTGAGGTGAATGGGGTGTGTGTGAGTATTTGAAATTCAATTTCTCCTTGGTCACCCTGGTCAGTGAGTATTTGAAATTCAATTTCTCCTTGGTCACCCTGGTCAGCTTCTTGTCTGCTTACAGCAAGGAGTGTTTCTGCTGTCTTCTTTGGTTCCTTGCCATGGGTACAGTATGAAAGGTTTTTGGCAGTGAGCTCAGGCAAGAACACAACCGAAGGCAGTGTAAACAGGGCTTGTATCATGATCTAACTGTGGATGCTGAAAAGCTGCTGGCAGAGAAAAATCCACCATTTTGCAAGGATTCTGTTAAGTCCTTGGTTTCAACATACCAAGCAAGATGCTTTTCTAAACACCTTGCAGGTGTGTCCTATTAGGAGTCAAACAGGTGGTGTGAGGTCTGGCCAATCACTTGGAGAGGTGGTTGGACCAGGGACCAATGATCCCTGCCATAGACCAATGCAGGGATTATATAAGGCCTGCCTGTAATTAAATAAAGGGGGGTTTATTATTTCCCTCAACCGGAGCTCTGACTTGGTCCTCCATTTTTTACTGCGTCGCCCGTGCTTTGACTGCAACACCTAACTACCAGGGGGCTTCATGTATAGCTGACTTCCATTCAGTTTTCTTTGTTCAGTATAGGTGTGAGTGGGTGTATATATATATGTATATATCCATATGTCAGCTGTGCTGTGACTGAGATTCCTGTTCTGTCTATGAAGTATGGAAAAGTTTGCCTTTGTTACATGCCATGGCACGTACTTCAAGAAAAAGACATCAGCTAAAGCGTCCTTGTATCACCAGCAGTGTTTCTGGGACCAGAAATGCTGCAGAGCACTGACATCTCTTATTGTTCACCTACCCGTTAAAACCACTTTATCCTCACTGGTGGTCTGAGCATCACTAAAAGTCTGGATAGACTTAGGAGAATTGACCAGATGAGTTATGTTATCAGCTACACAAAGTTACACAAAGCCCGAGACACAGGCCTTTGGACACAGGGCTGACCCAAGAAGGTGAAGAAAACGGAGTGAAAATTAGTGTATACCCAGAAGCAAATGTGCTGATATGTGCTGACAGGGTACTATCAGTGCGACATGTCTGGCCTCATTTATTCCCTACTTTTCTCATGTAAATTTGGGGCTGGAGCTGGAATTTTTCCAAAGCATAGAGACATAGGACCAGAACTGAACAGTAATGAACAAAAATGTCTATGGGAAATCCAGTGAAAAATTCACTTTGCCTCAGTCCTAGTCTACTATCTTGTCCAGAAAGTCATCTGTCTGCCAACTTGTTCTGGATTTATTTACCTTGCTGAAAAATATGGGGCTTCATAAGACAGAAATCTGCCCCATCCACTGTATTGCATATCTGATCTCTGAAGGATGAAGGTTTTCAGAATGGTAGAAAACACATTTTTGAGGTGACCTCCATGAAACAGAGTGCAGTTTCAACTCTTAATAACCATTCTTCATATCAGATCAATTACAAACTTTGTCTTGCCCAAGCAACCTTCTCAAAGCCAGTTAATAAAGTGCCATTTTCTCCCATGCTTCAAAAAGTCCATGTTCTACTGCAAGAGTGAAGAGCCTGAGGCTTCTTCCCCTTCTGAAGAAGTAGATTTGGGAAACCCCTCATGATACAAAGAGCAGGTTCCCTGAGTAGTGGAAGCTTTGTGTTAGATACTCTAAAGATACAACATAATAGTTCTGAAAGTCTTCCTTATGAAATAAAGTGGAGAGAAAAAAAATTGGCAAAATGCAATCTTTTGTGCAGCTAACAAATCCCAAGCCTTGGTACACATCAAGAAAATACTTAATTTTCACAGTCTAGTCCATTCCTAGTACATTTTAGGCACTGGTAATTTCAGGAAGAGAAGATGCTCCATAAATCCAAAGGCAAAAGTTCACCTGTGTTTGCTTTTAAGACATGTATAACTGAGATGCAAGAACTGTGAACAAAATCTCCTGTACTGGTGTTTCATATATATATCTACACACACTAGCTGAGAAACTTAGCTAACTAAAATGACCATTTCCCTCTAGTATTACAAGTTGTAAACTTTCAACCCTTTTGATGAAATGAGGTCTTCATCAAATGCCTTCTAAAGAATAGGTCTTCCATTTATAACTGCCTCTCATATCAAACCCACTAGGAGCATAAAAACAGCAATTATTTATAATAACTTTATTTGGTATAATTTCCATCTGTCTTTGAAAGCTCTTCCTGCTGTTTTCAGGCTGTGCATGTTAAACAGAAGTGCTTACACTTGACCTTGCTCTTGATCCATTCTTTGTACGCAGCAGTGCCTTTCTTCTTCTGAAAGATAGGTACAATTTGTGTCCACATAAATTATACTGTACTTGCTATTAACATTCTTTTATCTGGTAAATTACTTACACTGATTATGTTGAAGACTGTTCTATGAGCTGTTGATAATGCAGGTCTATGATTTGGATGTAATATGTCATTCTTAATTTAGGACAAGGATGAAAGGAGATGGCAGCTTGCTATAACACATGCAGAAAATCAGGTTCTGGCCACATGCAGTCAGGAAAGGATCCACAGTAGTATTGGAACAGAAAATGTGTTCAGATTCAGCATTCTGGCTAAATTCCAGCTTCGGTAATTATTCTGTCTAAATCTTCCCACATTTCCAAAGGGGTGATTATGGTATTTTCATTTCTTTCCTGCCTCAGATTCATGGAGCACATTGGCATAGGTAATGCCCGTTCTGTACTGCATTGAAGAAGTAGCAAACAGGGAAAACTGTCCTTACTTCCTTCTCTCAACAAATAGTTGAGACTGAGCTAAACTCATGTGACATTTGTCTTGTCCAGTCAGACACAAGTCTAGAAATGCTACACTACTGATTGACCAAAAGACATGGAGTCTTGGAATCATGCTCTGGAGCAAGTGTGCTGTGCATTCAGGGTAAATGGGACCCATCAGCAGACTTGAATCCTGCAGGGTTGCACCCTCTTGAGAAGGGAGAGAAGACACGAGGATTCTAGCCTTTCATTTATGCAATCCCATCTCTTACAGGTTCCCATAAACTGATGATTTGGTAGTAAATAAATGGCAAAAAGTAGAAAGAACCCAAACATATCGCATTCTTGTCTGTTTCAGGACAGTGCTGAGGTCTTCCTTGATGATGTAAAAAATTGAAGACGAAGAATGCTGCTCTTGCAAATTTAGGCTGCTCTGAGCAGCCATCGCCAAAAAAGCCTCCTACATTTCATTTGCTCAAAGATTATGGCTTCTCCTTGTCTCTAACAAAATGATTGAGGGTATTCAAAGCAGATTTCTTCCATGCTGTGCAAACATCTTCTTTTGTAAACCAAGACTTTATTTTTCTAGGAGTAGGGGTTTTTTTCAAAGTAATGCGAAAATACCACAAATAATCAAAAAAGGGGTTTTTCAACTGCATATTTCAGAAACATTTTTTGCTATGGTGCTAATAATGAACACACACATATATGCTCTCAAATAAAGATCCTATAAAGCCACATGACAAAAGTAATAATTGCTCTAAAAGACAAAATAACCCCCTTGCTCTTTTTAATGCTGTTCAGCAAAGAGATGTAGCCGCAAAGTCTCATCATGTTGCTGCACAGATCTGGCAATCAATGGTTCTTCAGTGTCTGGGTCCCAGGAGGCAGGAAACAGCTTTGCAGTGCTGAATTTGTGCTATTATTATTTTAAGAGTTTCAGTGTACTGCAGACGTGTGCTTATATTCTTCTTTAAATTTTTGGATTTTAAAAAATATCTTGCTCTAGATGAAGTCAACGTAACATTCACAAGCCACTGTGGAATGCACCCACCTTGTTGCAGTTGCAGTCCTGCTATCTTGAAGACATTAAGTATTTTGCAATAATTATTTGTTCTTTTGGGTTATGTTATCATAATTCAATTTTATGCTGTACACAACTCTGTGGAACACAAGTTTACACCCTTCCACTCTTCTCAGATGTGTAGCCAAGACACCCCTCCTTGAATTCCGTTTGTTAAGCAGAACCAATAGGATTCAGTCCATGTAACCGATTACCAGTATTTCAACTACTTCTATCACTCACATTCAAGAGTTAAGGCAGATATTTCCCAGTGTGTGCCCTCTTATCTATCCCCAAAGCCTGTCCTGTTGTTTGGCATATTTCGTGAACTTATTTGCTTTGTTAGAAAACCTGCTCCTTACTGGCTCTACTCTGAGACCTGCATCTGGCTCCAGTAACTGAGCCAGAGAGATACCTACATTTGTGATGTTGTCTAAACCTCACCTCTGAGGGGTAAGGGTGCTTATTTCTGAAGAAGGAATCAGAAGACAAGGTATTGATTGACCATTTTTTCCTTATGCTTTTTTTGCAATGGCACAAACTGTGGAAGTTGGTGAACCTAATGAACAATGGACTAAGAGAGTCCATTGTCAGGGCATCCCCTAAGACCCCAGTTCTGCCTTCTCAGTTGGCTCCTTAGCCTCCCTGCCCCCTTTTTATCTTTTCTAGTAAGTTCTCCTATTTCCCTGTTCCCCCGTTAGCCCTTCCCCTTCGCCACTCCCCTAACCCCGCCTATGTACTACCCCTGTGCCTTCAGTCCATTGGTCCCTGATGCTTTCCCCGCCCCTTTATATAAGCCTAGACACTGCGTTGTTCAAGGTCTTTTTCCCCGGCTCACTTCACGGTGTGGCTGTAATAAACCCTCCCATGGAACACCATACGAAAGATCCCTCCTGCCTCTTTGTCTCCAGTGACGCTAGAGAGCGATCCTGCTTCTGTGTGTGTGTGTGTCAGCGTGCTCCCACCTGCACGGGTGTGTCAGGGTGCTGCGAGAGTGCTTGTGCTGCACCAACCGAGTGGCGAAGAGACGCTTCTCCGGAAGGATGCCGTGCTCTTTCCACCGACCCCACCACAGCGTCAACAAACCAAAGTATTTTACGTCCTGCACAGACCAGTACTGCATACAGATTCCCAGTTACAAAGAAAAGGCAAGAAGGGAGAAGCGGAAAGAAAGGTTTGACTCTTCATTAGCAGAGTTCTGCCCCTGCAAATGGAAATACTGCTTTAGGCCCCTCTGGATCATGGAAAATATGACTGCTTGTGGTTCTAAGCTAGGTTTATCAGAAGCATACAGATAAAATTGTTTCGATGGAAAATTGGATATTTAAATACGTATTTCGAAAAGTTTATCCCACAGATAAAGAGATGAAGTATTTTTCTAAGACCTTTCAGAAAATTAAAAGAAAAATCAAACTGTGATTCAGCCACATTATCCAAGTTTCTGACAAAGGGAAAAAAAAATTGTGTGAGGCAATTTTAGGTTGACTAAGATACTTCTGAGATAGCACAGCTGTTCCTCTGTCCCACACTGAGTTTTTATTGCAAAGCCACAGTGTAATGGAGCAGATCTTTTAAATGGCGTTAAAAAACCCCCTACTCCTCAAAATAAAAATATGGACAGTCTAGATAGGAACAAGCTAGTTTTGCCTCTTTACCAATTGATATTCTGAGACCACATGACACAGGTATAAGTTTATTTTTGTGTGGTGATGCTGAAATCCTCACTGGGTTTATTATATCACTTGTGATTGCGTAGTTAAGCATACAGTCTTAACAATAACAAAACATTTTTTAAAATGTGTGCCCTAAGTGTATTTTTAAACTGTAAAAACGAATAGGTCAGCTCAGGCTACCGAATGTATGGCAGGTAATCAATGGATGGGGGAGGCTAAATAAGTCTCCTGTGCTTGGTGTGACACACAGTTGAAGTACCTGTGCCATCCTACATTTCATGTAACAAAGAGATGAGGCACTTTGGATCACCACATCTGCAGTGAAACATTACTCTTGAAAAATACATTCTGAGCTCAAGAACTACCTTTGCAGCTTATTAACTTCCATAGTTACTTTCCCCTCATCATTCTCATAGAGGATATTAATTGATTAAAGTTGCTGCCTAAAGACACAAATACCTTGCAAAGGATATATAGATACATATTTTTATGAACATCCTCTTTGAACCGTAACATCTGCCGGAGCTTTGAAGCATCCCGATACCATTATCAGGTGTTACGTTCAATCAGGCGTCTCAATATTTATCTCAGTCGGTGATTATTTATTTTTGGTTCAGAGACTTTGCGCTAAGATGGTTGAAATTTTAATATCAACAGTGCAAATGAGTAGTTAAGAACAATAAAAATTTCCTTTCTGTCATGACTCAAAAATATTTCCACAGGCATCCATTATTTTCAATTGTAAAAGGGTACGTAGCCCTTCCGATTCTTCATGAAACTAGATAACATTTATTTATTCCAGATGTTGCCTGCTATTAAAAATCAGAAACAAAGCAACATTATGAGATCATTATTTTATTTCTTCAACATCTTGCACCGGGTATTATGCTTGCCTCTTTTTGTTTCAAATAATATAATTAGTTCTCTTAGATCATATTGTAAGCCAAAACTGTAATAACTACGTAGTATTTTTAATTTTACTACTGTTATAATTTAGCGCTAGTGCATGACTGAGATTCAACGCAAAGGCATATGCAAGAGGCAATAAACTGCACACAAACAGGAGAAAACCTGTTGGTGTTGGAAAGGTTTTTGAGGTCTGCCTTCTTCAAATGATAAAGTTGTTGAACACATTCTTTGGTGCTACAACGTATCTAATCTTTTTTTCCCCCATATGACCACTCCTCCAGACATCCATCATGACAGATCAGTCAGGTTTCAGAGCTGCAAAGCTTCACCTTAGTGGAAAAGTGAGATTGCACGTGATTTGGCTACTGCTGAACACATCCCTCCTGTCACTAACCAGCTTACCTCTCCCAGGTAGTTCAGTCCACAGTACTTAACATTGTTCTAAGTTTTCCAGAAGTGGTAACCGAGAAATACCATGAGTGTTTGTGCTGTATATCCATTCTGGTGAAGAAATTTCAGAATCTCATCAGGCATTTTTTCAGTTTCCTGTGGTTTTCCCCCAGTCCATTTTCTTTGATTGTAATCATTATGTATTGTAACCACTGCTTTGAAAAATAATCAGAAGAAAAAGAACCCATAATAACTGTATGTTGCTATTTAAAAATCCTACATTTATAAGTATGAAACACTTGAAGTGAACTTCCACAGGTATTGTTGGCTTTTGCTATTATTCTCAGCCTAATGTAACCTAAAATAGCAGCAGTTCCTTGATCTCTTCTCATTGTAATCTGCTCTTCTGCCCAATTGCTCTCACCATTAAGGACAGTTTTCTAATAGCAAGTCTAAATGTTTCCTCTCTTAGTTTCAGGCCATTGCTCCTTATTCTACCAGAAAGTATTTATATTCTGTGATCATTTCTCCCTCGAGTCTCTGTGTTTTCTAGGCTATATAAATATCAGAAGCGACCACACTGCAGGGTATCACTGCATGTGCTGTGGTACACCAGTCCTCTAGGTGGTTAGTATCATGCAGGGTGTAACACATGCTCCAAGGCAAGCGCTGTAAGTGTTCCTAGGCTTTCAGGCTCTTGCTTTCACTGAGTCCTCATAAATGCTTGCAATTCGAGAAGCAGGATTCTTTTTCTGCTTGCCAGAAGAAAAAAAAAAAAAGGATTCATTCCCTCTCAAAGCTTCACAAAGAAAACAACGAACAAACCAACCAAAATCTATTAGTCTAATTAAGCAAGACAAAAATGGCTTCATTATTTGACCTCCAAATTCCCACAGTTTTAGTGCAGCTCTATACTCTTTATGATGACATTTAGTTACACTGAACACAGACTATTTTTACTTAAAACCCCTGGCTTAGCAAAAGTCAGGCAACTCTCCACACCTCTTCTTCCCGTGCTAACCTTCACTTCTGACGTGCTAGTTCTAGTCTCCTAGGTTATGTATGTGGCATGCCCTCCTCAGTCCTGCCTCTGAATTCATTACTAAGTCTCAGGCATCTTTTCTATCCTCAGTCTGAATGCCAGCCTCCCGTACTCTCTCAGTCAGAGTCTCCCCAAGGCCTGACAGTCTAACCTTTCAGATCCTTACCCCATTTCATTTTCTCTTTACCATCCTAGTCTAGGACTTGTTCTTTCTCCCTCTTTTTCCACTGAGGCTTTTTTTTTTCCTTTGTACATGAGAAGGCCGTGAAAGGGCAAGAGAGGATGTGCCTGATCTCATTTTTGCTACCAAAGGAACCAGGAAGAACATCTGTACAAAGCTAGAGCACACTCACTGTAAACATGCCCTTCCATGAAGGCAGCAGCCAGCCTGACAACTCTGCAAAGAGCATATGAAGACAGACATTTTCTAAAGACTTGTAACAGGGCCATACCTGGGCAATTAATGTGCAATAATGACGAAAGAAACATCCCTGAAAGAAAAAGCTGCAATGCCACATCAAGCCTCAAATCCCTGTTCCCAGCCATGAGAGCATAAGGACATCTTAGTGAAAGAATCCTACTCACAGTTAATATGGCCAAAGTGATGTGTTTTCCCGAATCTAAGTTTTAGAAGCAACAAAATGTTTTTGCAGTGAGCAAGCAAAAAAATCCCACCTTCTCACAGTTCTCCATGGTGGAAATCTTTGATTAAAAGTTCTGCAAAATTGTGCACAACTGATAGTAGATTCCTTATACCACAGGGAGACGCCATCCCTCACTCGAGACTAACTTAAAGAATTCTGTAATATTCTTATAATTTTTTTAGGGCCAAATTCTTCTTATGTATTATTCTGTATTCTATATAATTATAGAATGAATATATTTTTGCTTATATAATTATATGCTATGTAATTACATACATTATTCTATGCAATCTTTGCCAAAAAATAACATGAGAGTCCAAAAGATTTATTTGATATGTCTTGGAGGTGAGTGGAAAGTTTGATTTGGGCTGTCCTCCATTCCAGTATAGTGATCTTGCATGGAGAATTTCAGCTGTAAGTACCATATCTTTAAACAGGTGATGCTGTTTTCTGGGTTTCCTATGCTACTTATTTACACAGAAAGAAAACAGCAGCAACGGTAATCCATAGAGTTAAATATTTTAATATGCTGTCTTTTGAAACAAGATTTAAAAAAAAAATTATTTGCCAGCCAACTTCCCCCTAGATCACATCACTTAATTGCTCATAACTTTGTACTTGAAGTTACATCCACTTGTACTGAATGAGGCAATTTTTCAGTGTGCCTGCAAAGCGGTCCATCATAGATATTTTTATCTCATCCTCTCTTACCCCCTCCTTGATCTCTGTATTTCTGAGGTGAGTAGGATCTCTTATGCAGTTAGAAGGCTGATTTGAGGGGCATGGGACACGTTCAGATATCCATGGTTTTTAATTTTGTCATTCATCTCTAAGGGAATATACTTAACCTGCAGAGAATTTTCTCCCAATTCACTTCCTTTCCCAGTAAGTCACTGGATGCTACATGGGTGGATAAAAAGCCTTGTCTTTCACCTGGGGGAGCTGACTTGAGCGCTGGTCTGTTACTCAGTTGAGTAACATCCCAGTTACTTAGAATATAGTCTTATCATTCCTTTTCTTCCCTAGAACATAGTTCATGGCTTAGACACAAGCATCTGTGTGCATTCAACACACTGAGAAAAAAAGGAAAAGGAGAAAAAGAGGAAAAGAAAGGATATAAAATTCACTGTACCAGACCACTTATATACTATCATCACCTAACATTTGGCAGCATGCAATGGGCAGATGAGCCGTATAAACCTCACCGTTTATAAATGACTGCAACCTGATTGGTATGTAAAGTATGCATGTATGTATGTATGTTCTTGTACTTCCTTCAACATCTTGCGGAAGGGATATTAAGTTCCCATCTTTCTTCTTCCAGAAGCAAATCCCTCCTACTGCAGCTTCAGTTTCCAGGAGATTGCTCAGGCACCAGACAGCTGAAACATCAATCTGATCACAGAAGGAAAAGTCCTTGTTCCCAGCAGAGCTTGATTTATTTTACAGATGAAGTGCTGCTTCCCTTGACTTCTTTGGGGCAGCTTTACTTCCTTCCCAATTTTACTATCTTTGGCAAAAAAACCTCCGTCTCACAGCAGATGTTTATGGATTTGTGCTAATGACCCCCTCGGCAGCTTTCTGCAGCCTTGGAAATTGTCAGCAAGGAGCCATTGAAGTCCTGGCCAAAAATCAGATGATTGGATAGCAAACATATAGATACAGAACAAGATTGTTAGAGGCAAAAAAAGAGAAAAGAATAGCCAAAACCGGGAGTTCAAAGATGCCAGGCAGCAATCACCAGCCCAGCCTGACCATCAACAGCATAGATCTGGAAGCACCTGTGCTGGAGGAGCTGTCAGGAAGCAGAGTCCTGACACCTGGGGTACTTACTCATCAACACCATTATAGAGGCATCCACCTCTACCTTCTAAGTTTTGTATACTTTTCTGAACAGGTAATAGGTCCAAAGAACTGATGAAGATAGAGGATCACAGGACCAGTCCTTTCAAAGCTGTTACCTGAGGCAGATGTAAATTTGTATTCAGTAGACACTTCAAGTTAATCCAGCTTAATTAATACCTTGACTAGAAATTGAAGCTTGAGATTCATGGGAGACATGAGAGTTTTGGCTAAAGAACAGGAAGTAGTCAATAGGATTGAGACTAGCCATTGGAGAATGTTGTCTCTTTAAATAAACCTAATATTTTTTTGTACTGAATCCATGTTTCAGTTTAGTCCTCTATCTCCTCCTGAATATAGATATTATAAAATATGAAAATAGTTAGAGATAATGGTATGGTCTTTGGGAGAGGAGATATAATTTTTTCCCATGGGCTATAATTAACTAAGGGCCTAGCCAAATGAAGAACACATACGAGTATTGTAAACTGTTAACCTTTATCTTCCCTAATTAAAAACTAATTATTTGACCCCTTGTTAAAACCAATGTTTGAGTGTTGCAGGATTGTTATGATGTAGTGGTCTAAGCTGTTACTATCCAATTGTTCATTAAAACAATTTTAAACCCACATGAATGGCACCACTTTCCCCTTCCTAAGCAGAAGCAGAAGAAGCTCTGAATTCTTGCCTGCAAAACCAGCTGTGGTGGTTTAGATTGTTGTCATCCAGCACTTTCCTCAGCTACATGTCACCTTCAGTCCTTTGCATAAAACACACTGCAAAATACACACATACCAAAAACTGCACATAGTTTACCTGTATATAATACTGGATAAAAGGTGCTCCAGCCATCACCTTGTGTACAGTTCATGTTCCTAAAAACAGACAAGTGGTACCTAAGATTGCCAAGACCTCTACACGGGCCCAGAAAACATGATGCAGGACTAGAAGTCTAAACCTTGGTGAAGTGGTGGGCCAAGGGTATCAGGTGGGATGCCTGAGGGAATCTCAGATGACACTAAATTTATATGTATGGGAGATGGAATCAAGCCTCTCATGTCTTAGTAAAACGCCACTTCTTGTCCTCTTGGCTGGAAGGATGAATTAATACAAACAGGTTCACTACCTCTTGGACTGACCATAGCCAGATCAGATTTTTCCATCTGGTTTCTTTAGGTGCCAGCATCCAAAAAAAGTTATTTTGACTTCAGTCTTTTCTTTAACATTTCTTGACATTTCTTAGTCTTCTTAGTTTAGACAATCCTACTATGCGTAAGGAAGTGGACAGACTACTCTGTAAGGCTCTTATTCAAGAGATGACCAGAGGAACCAGACAAAACCTTTCTCATTATCCTCCTGATTATTTAGAACTTAGCTTTATCATTCAACTTTGCCCCTCATAAACTACAGGTTTTGTCACTGAGCTACTGTTGGTTCATATATGTTTTAATTATTGATAGAATTTCTTTTAACTCCTTGGCCTGAAAAGTTGACATGTCATTTTTTTTTCTTACCCTTAATCAGATTTTAAAAGATTTCTCCCAATCCAGCCATGTCAATATAAGAAACCAAAAGCCTCATAGAAATTTTCTTTCTTTTCTTTCAGTGTTTACTGACCTATGACAACTGGACACGGAATTCTCTGGTTTTCCCTAAGTAAATTCCTATTGCAAAAGAAACATTTTGACAGGAAAAATACCCACACTAGAGATGAATGGTTATCTATGAACATATAAGCTTGCAAAAAGAAAGCGTTCAAATTATTCATCAACTCACACAACAGAGTCAGTAGCTGAATATGGTTTTCTCTAATTCCCTAATGGACTTTTAAGAAAAGATCTGTTCTATCATATAATGCATATAAGTAGTTGTTCTTAAAGCAATCTGCATAAATTACTTGTAAGGTAGCTAGAGAAAGAATAGGACTTTTTTGCAATGATAAATTATTTCCAATGAACTACCTCAGTTTGTACCTGCACAACAAAAACTGCAATAACACACAAAAGTAGTATTTTAACTGCACAGATTAGATTAATTTCACAAAATTTTAGGTTCATGCAAATTCCATTTAACACTTTGAAGAGATTTATATTGCCATGGAAAAGCATTACAGAAAGAAATAGTTCTTGAGAAGTGTAAAGAAGTGTAGCGACCAAACACCAGAATACAGTAATAAAATTGGAGTTTATTAGAGGATCATATGCTTTCTATTCAAACTCTAAAGAGAGTTCCCGTAAGGACTGCATGAGCTACTGAAATATTACTGACATCTTACAGGAGTTTCTGCTGCATGTGTGGTCAGCAATGCCAAGGACATGCGTATATCTAGGGCTCCTCACATACTGTTGGTAGTTTATTAACTTAGGGCAGCATTGTTAAGTCCCTTATTGTAGATGCCTTTGCTCATCTAGTTGAGCCAAGATCACATAGGTGCCAAACATCAGTCATTGCACCCAATTAGTACCTGTTTCCCACCACTGAAGCTGAGCTGAGATGTAGCTGTTTACACCTTGTACTTCTAGATTTAAGCAAAATATGTCCTATGCTGTTGTACATCTTCCATGTGTGGTTTTCTGGAGAAGGGGGTGAGTAATGGGAACAGCCCGATTCATGGTCTTGCTCCTACTGCTGGGCTGCCCTCTGTTACTTTTCCTTGGTTTGTGTGAAGGAATCATTTTCTTCAGCAACATTACCATTAGACCCAGGGGAAAACGCCTCGAAAGCTGAATAATTAAAATGGATCCTAATTCCATGCAGAGTCACCTAAATAAAGTGTGATTCTCAGTAATGCTTAACACCAATGGCTCCATGTGCCTTCTGAAGAATGCTGAAATATCCAGCTGTGGAATTTTTGTCCTACATCCTTCTGGCTTGTGAAATGACGAAACGTAGTTTTGTGACATATTTATAATGCTTAATTCCGTAATTACATTATCCGTCTTCCAAGAAATGGATAGCTACATCACATACAACCAGTTTTACCAAAAGAAAGCTATTAGCACTCTCATTTTGTTAATCTTGTATGTCAGGAAAAGAAGCAGCCTTCTTTTTTTTTTTTTTTTCCAATTTATACTGACAACTGTTAGACTGTAGCATCCTGACAGCCTCTGAGCCTTCCTCAGCAGTTCTTGTTGATTTTCCCCATTGAATTCAGTGGGAGTTTTGGGCTTTTCTAAATTAACTGTAAACATTCAGGAAAAAGACCTTGACATCCTTGTGTGTGGCTCAAATGAAGCCATCTGCTCAATGTGCAGCAGTAAATTAAAAATGAACATAAAACCACCACCAACAAAATCACAGTGTTTCAGGAAGTATTAAGAGATGGAATAGAAGGCACTTTCTAGAAGACGTTCATCATCTGATCCTACAGATCAATAGTTGCCCTTCAGTTTTGATCCTGCTTACTGTCTGTCAGCACTTCTCACAAAACAGGGCAAAAATACAATAAACTGGAAGGACTTACAGGCAAGTGATCAGATGCCAGGAAATAATCCCTCATGGGGAGAGATTAGGTCTATTTATGAGGCAGGTGAATAAGAGGTGACAAGATATAATTATCATAATATCATTATAGTGTAAATCCTAGCAGTCAGTTACTCCTTATTACTAAGGTGCAATACAAGATTGAGGAGACACCCTATGAAATTAAAAGAAAAAAGTTAAGATGACTGGCCTTGTCCCTGTGCTAATTCCTTTGGCAGGTACCTCAGAAGATTTCCATATCCCTAACATAGAGGTCATATTCATGTGATAAAAGCCTATAGTCAGCTGGACTATGTATATATTTCCATGTGTGCATAAGCATATCCAATAAAAATAAAAAAGGCTGCAAACAGCAATTATGGTTGGAGTATATGGTTCGGGAGGTCTTGCTTCTTAATTTGCTTGCTGAAGTCTGTCTCAGTTAACTAAAATTCAGCCATGATGATATGAGAAGTGGCTTCCAGAGCATGGGGTTTTTTTCCTTCTTTTCACCCTTGAATGACGTTTTTAGTATGCATTTTTCCTCTAAATCTTTCTTTAGGAATTAAATAAAGGTATCACATGAAGAAATACAACCACTGTGTTACAGGATGTTTTAATTCCATATTTTGCTGCTCCATCATGAAGTGTTCTTAGAGTATCTTTTTTTTAATTTATTCATTTCTGCATTCCTGAAAATACAGAAATCTCAATTTCACTGCTCGTATGTAAACATACTTGCTTCATCAGGAGTTAAAATCTGTCCATATGCCTCTTGCCTTGTACCCAAAGTCTGGCTGAGTAGTGAACTGCACAAGGAGAAAACCAATATATTGAAATATCTGTTTCACAGCCATGAACATCTGTCTCCTCTTCAAAAGTAGCATAGTGTAATCTGGATATATATTCCCAGAGTGGAACTTTGGTAATTCAGATTAGAAGCAATTCTTGATGTTTTAAGGAGCATCTTTATTACAAAAACAATTACACAACCCACCAGCACAGTACATAGAAAGGGAGAAATAGAGGTTTATTTAGCAAGAAGGCTCCTGACAGATGCCAGCACAACTGGGGCAGCTAAATTGGCTTGTATCAATAACTCTTTCAGCCAGCTTGTAAAAAATCCTTCTGGGTCTAAGCCCACAGCTATGCCCTAACCTGTTCAGGCATACCAACCACTCCAACACTTTGTGTGTGGCTTAAATGTGCTAGTTCATCCACTTTTTTCCCCAAAAAGCTTTTCTATCTTTCATAACTGCTGTTCATTATTGCTTTATCTCCTGTATAGTGAGTATTGAGATCAGAAAATATTTTTAATTTCAATCCCATACCCTGTGGAGTTCAGTCAGTTTTGAGAAATGTATTGATTAATCTTTTTTTTTTCCCCTTGGGCTGAGTTGTTCAGCACCAGCATAGACGTATCTCTGGCTTTTAATAAAAGAACTGCAAGTTTAATGTTTTTGCGTGTGGATGGGAATGCCTTAAGCTTTCTGATTAGCAATGAAGTCTCCAACTTCCCTCATAATATATTACTTAAATACTGGTTTGGAAACTGTAGGGAAAATCCCCAAACAGCCCACCCTAAGACTAATGGTCTCACTGAAACGTGTGAATACATTAAATAGTATTTTTTCTATCTCAGTGGCCCAAACAAAGCTATACTTCAAGGAGGCCACAAAACTGAGACAGACAGAGAACACAGGACACAGAAGACACACAAAGAAGCAGCTCATTGGAGCTTTTTGTCCTTCGTTCCTCTCATACAGGATCGAGGCATGGAGAGTGGAGAGAGCTGACCAGCTTCTCTGCAGTCAGTGGGTGGGCTCCTGTGATTTTTGCCAGCTCAGTGGCTCTAAGATAAAAGTAGGAGGACATGAAGGAAGACAGTTTGGCAGCCCACAGTTACGTGGACGTGACCACAGCAAAAAAGGAGTCAGACAGGGCTGCATGGGGACAAAGAGGAAATACTGAAACAGTCTAGAGCAGGTAAAGGGGAGCAAATAAGAGCCACAAAAATTAAGAAGAAAAAGCCTTATTAGGAAAGAAGGAAAATAGTAATTGAAGCAAAGTTGTGTTTATATTTTCAGTAGTGTTTGGATTTAATGTGACTCAAACAAAAGCAGAAAAGTCTGACCATGAGTAAATATAGGCAAGTCTAAAAATGAAGTAAATAATTACAGTTCAAAACCAAGCACATAGAAAATGCAATAGCAGAATAATTACAATGCTTTTGGCTATTTTCTCTGAGCAGAACTGCTGTTTTATTGTCAGTCAGGATAACTTCAAAAATGGAAACTCTTTTCTCCACATCACAATAATTAGATGTATTTATTTCTTGAATGAGCAAAGACCTGGTGATTTAGAAAACAAACAGCAAAGAAGTAAACGAGACTCATAAGGAGTACAACCTAATGTGCTTCATTTGGCACATATTTTAAATTTGAAACCATCATGTTTACATTTTAAAAGCTATCTTTATGCAAGCACCTCACTCCAGTTTGCAGTTCTGTCTGTTTTCTTTCTGAATTGAAAGAAAATTCAACCTGATTAGGACGAAAAAAGGTCATAAAGGAAATGGTTCTGATGATTTATCAAGTTGTTGACTTCTCTTGAGGTCAACAAAAATCTAAGGCCACAAGTAAGTGGAAAGAGATACTGAGCCCCTCTATTTTTCCAGAGTGTAAAGCAAGCAGCATGGAGTTCTGAGAGGACAGCCTAGCTTAACATAGGGTCCTATTCTTTGCTGGCTTTATTGTAAGTGACAAGAGCTTAATTATAATTTTTGATGCAATTATATCTTTAAGCTCAAATGCATGGAAAGTAATTTTGTTACTCTAGTGGACTTTGGTCATGCAACTTTTGGCTGAGGCAGTTCAGTACCAACTCATGAGTCTGTATCAGGATCATCTCTGTCTCCCTCTGAAGATCATGGTTTTGGTCCTTCTTCCAGGTACTAAAAATTCAAAACCCCAGTTTAACTGAAAATAGCACCATACAGCTCTGTAAATAGTGCATAAACATACCTTACTTCATGATTGCATTTCCAGCACAACTGGTTAGCTCACGAAGGCTGCACATAGTCAAAATGGGCAAAGCCTTGCAAGTTAAAGGAGATGTTTTGATCTACGGGATATGAATTTGGAAAGAGAAACTTGATTTCAAGCCAGATGAAATGTTAAAATACTCCAGAAGATAAAGTCCATTGCCCTGAAATGAATAATAATAAAAAAATTAAAGAAATTATTAAAATTTTCATTTTTCAGGATCTCTGAAAGCTTCTCATATGGAAGTATGTAAATTAAAACTGCTCCTATTGTTTCAGTTAGAATAAACTAAAAACTGAGAGTGAAATCTCAGTTGTTTTTAGCTCTTTGCTTATGTAAAATGGTCAGCTATCGAAAAGGCAAAAAGAATTGCCACTAAAAAGATAATACCACAGCTGATACCTGAGACCTCCTCACTCACAATTTAGATAATAGCCAAACAAGAAAAATAGAATGAAACAAATATGATTTTGTGTGATAGTCTAAGAATGTTTCAAGGTAAGTAGGGTTGAATAATGTAGAGAATATTGCAAAACAAAAGACACTGCATCCTTTGAAGGGAAATAAAATAAGATGGGAAAAAGAGGACTAGGATCAATATGGAACAATGAGAACCAAATCATGATAATTCCTAAAACTACAAATGAGGAGTACTAGACAAAAAAAATCTGCATTAATCAGTACAACTGGTAAATAAGTCACACTAAATAAAAAGAGGCTATGGTCAAAGATGGGCAGTTGAAAAGTCTTTTAAAAAAAGTAGACTACGATCCTTTTGGCTAATACCAGTCTCAATGTTCTCGCCCTACCAAAAGTCCTAAGTGATTGAGATACCTGTGACCAAATGTGAAATTTTTCCATATTATTGATATGATTACCACCTCTGCTGCTGCCACCTCACCTAAAAAAAAAAAAAGGAAAAAAAAAAGGAAAAGGAAAAGGAAAAGGAAAAGGAAAAGGAAGGAAAGGAAAGGAAAGGAAAGGAAAGGAAAGGAAAGGAAAGGAAAGGAAAGGAAAGAAAAGAAAAGAAAAGAAAAGAAAAGAAAAGAGAAAACAAAAGGAAAAGAAGAGAAAAGAAAGAACACCCCTGGCTGGTTTTGCACGTGCAATGGAAATAGCTACTTTATAGCAGCCCAGTAAATCTGTTTCAGAGAGATGGAACAGACGTACTGGCATAAAGTATCTTAGAAGGTCCTATGGATACATATCTATATTATAAACAAATCAATCCGTATGTACTTTTTAAATACTAAGAGTTGACTGATGGCTCTTAGTCCAGGATCTGTATCCTTCTCTAAATGGTTAGGCTCACCCCCATTTTAGGAATTCTGTGAAGGCCAACAGTGGAACTCAAAGCTGCTCAAGCTACACCTAAACCCCACTTGCTTCCACACACCCACCTCGCCGTGCAGGCCTCCCCACCTATCTTGTCCCAGCAGTCACACAGATGAGAGAGGGAAAAGTCCCTTGACAGCTGAGTTGTCCCTCTTGCACATGTGCAGGATTAGCCTCCCTGCCAATTTAGCTATTATCTGTCTAATCCTCCTTTTTGAATAATCTCCTTCATTCTCTGTATCTAAGTCCTATCTGAGCCACCTAATCAGGCTAAAGCCATAACTAGTTCACTCAGAAGATCCAGTTGGAAGCTCTGCAACTGGAATGAATCTTGGTCTAAAGAACTGACTTCTCCTGGACTAGCGTGAGTGGAGCCAAGCGAGTGAGACATTCCAGTTTAAAGGCAGGTGTGAGGTTTGAATATAGTGTCAGAGCTTAGGGGGGATGTGAGTGGTAGGCAAGGAATAGGGGGAGATGTGGCAGGTAAACGCAGAATAGGCAGGAATCAGATCTATGGGGAGGTTGAGGAGTGGAAGGCCAGGAAAACAGGAGAAAAGTGAGAAAGTGAGAGGTGGGGTGGTACAATTAACATTCACATTAGCATTAAAATTATGGTATTAAATCCACAACTAGATGACGGACTAAATGGAAAAATCTTTCTTTTATCTACATTTCATGTGCTTTAGCTTTATAGTGTTAAATTATTAGAGTGCATTCGGTGCTGAAAGCAGGTGGTATTTATGGGTGGTCACCTTGAGGTGCTGATGGGTACTGTTCTTGGCATTTTTGATCCAAGCACATATGCCCAAATGTATGTTGAGGCCTTTCAGTGAGCCTCTAAAGGAAACCATAGGCTTTACTTCAGTTGAAGTGCTGTAGAAGTCCAGTGAGTTTGTGAGATACCTCTATTTCAGCACACCTGCCTTCCCGTGAGAACTCAGCAGCACAATAGTTTTCCCCCTCCCCTATCAAGACACTGAATCAGTAAAATTTGCTCATATCTTGGGACATCTCTGGGACTCCTTACGCTTCCAAGCACACTAGTTATTTCTGAGAACAGAGCACAGCCCTTCGCACTCCTTTGACCACATTTTGAGTTAAGGTCCAGCAGTGCTCATGAACGAGCTAGATTTTTGTTACATAAAATAAAGGCTGCCATACCTTTTATTGGAGTAGGATATCAGATTCCTAAGAGAAGTTATAATAGAATCAAGTTACAATGTCGGTGTGATAAAAAGTATCACATCATTGCTCTGTCCTTTTTGCCTTATTCATTCACAGATTGAAGTTTCCTGGATTTCTGTCAAAAGAATTAGTCTTTTAAGAATAGAAAGGACCAATGCCATCTTTATACAGTTTGGGAATTCATCTTGAGTAGCCCAGAGATTAACAATATCAGTGATAATTGAGTCAAAGGCGTCTATGGAGTACACTAACAACAAAATAGACCATGGAACAAAAGATGGGTAATTCGACAGTGCACAACTGCTGAATAATCATTTTAACCTTACCAAGGGTCAGGACGGCAAATAAAATAAATAAAAAATGAATGAGTTTAAAGAAGGGGCGAAGGAAAGAACAACAATGTACTCAGAGGGAACTAGGCAGTTTTGAAGAAAAATGTGTGCAGAACAGAAATTGTACAGCTGTTAACAGGAAGGAAAAATCAATTTTACACCACATAAAGGGATACATTTACATCATTATGATTATGTTGGGAAAGGATTAGAATTTCACTTTCCTCAAAGCATTCTTGCAATGTGTCATACGATTCTTCCTTATCTGATGATCATGATGATGCATAAAGAATAGCACCTCTCAAGCATCACTTTATTCAGTAACAGACCACCTTGTGTCCCTGAGCTCCCTGACTGCCAGATCTCATGTCTTTGTTTTCCATAGGTAAATTTAATTAAGCTGGCAGAAGTGGAGTTATAATCGTTCACAAACCGTGGTGGTAACTAAAGGGGGAAGAAAGGGTGGGGGAGGAGCGTTGAAAATGTGCACATATTCAGGAGCTCAGCAGCATTAGATAGGCAGATCGATCCTAAAAGTGGCATAAGCAAGGGATACAGAGGAAAGCATAACCCAGACAGCTGAATTCAGATGTTGTTGGCATAGAAAAACATAAGTCATCGTTGTAGAAAATACAGGTGTTTCAGAAATGGGGTAGTTAAACAGCTATTTGCTCTGTCTTTAAATACAGTTTTAAAATCTGTAATTGTGATTTGAGTACACGTACAAAATATGCTTGCACATGTGCAAGAACAGGGTTGAGCAATACCCGTAAGAGAATCCGTTCTATCTGTCCAGAATGAATATTTTAATTTCATCCAATTTTAACCTTTTTTAAATTCCCAACTACTTCATCCAGTAGGGAGTAATAGCAATGTGAATTATGCCTCTAAAGGAAAGTAATCTGGACCCAGAGAGTCTTAGAGGTGACAGGTGTGAGTTCCTTCCAACATCCTGCTCCCCACTCCTCAGCTATGTATGTGATCACTATTTGAAAATGTATTTGACACTATATTAAAGCAAATGCAACTACAGGCTCTGTTACAGTCCATTCTGCATGGGAAGAAGATCTACAGGAGTGGAAAGCCTTACTCTCCATTAGTGGTATTTCCTGATTAGTTCCAAATACTGTCAGAAAGTCAGAAATCAGCCAGGAGGCAGTTAACAGCAATGAGCTGTGTGTTGGAAGACGTGCCTTCCCCTCCTGCCCAAAAATGGGCCGTGCCAATTCATAAGGACAGATATTCCCTACCACTTGCTTCACTACCTCAGATCTCCTTTATTACCCCGTTCTCTAGGACAAATGCAAGCCTTTCTCATCACCTTCTTACCCTACCTGAGCAGACGTTTGGAACTGCAGAACCTCTAAACAGTTCAGAAACAGGTTCTGGCTATGTTTGTATCCTGGCTAAATGAGTGAGGAAAGAGAGCATTTATTAGAGCTGGTGGTGGCCTAAGAAAGCTGCCTTGCTGCTCATACACAGAAGGTCGCGAGGCTCTGTTTCAACTACAGCTTTGGGGCAGACCTGCCTTCTCCTAAGTCTCTTCCCCACCCTAGCTCAGGAAAGCTCATTTTTATTTGAATAAAAGCTTTTACTTGAACAACAAGCTTTTAAGTAGAAAAATACCTTTAGAGGAGCTAGAGGGAACAAGATCAACTGTGTTACATTGAGTTCTCCACCTATAACAGCCTTTTAGGTGTGACCATCATCCCAGCCAGTTCACTAACTGAGAAACAGAAAGGTCTGCTGAGTTTCCCACACCCCTATACGTTTTTTCCATCACCCCTCATGCATGACTGTTTGATTCCAAGCCTTTCATTCAGCCTTTTGGTCTCTGAAAGACACAAACTGAGCAGATCTGCAATGGCTCTGCTGGGCTCCACTGGTCTGCCCATCCTCTGTCTCTCCCTGAATCTGTTCAGTAGCATTTCAAGATTTTTCCTCAGTAAGTCCATCCAGCTTCTTCAAAGAAGATAAAGCCAAATTAAAACACATCCATCAAATACACAGTCTACTACAGTTGAAGCAACAGTTGAGTCTCCAGTAGGGCTGAAAGGCCAACTTTATGGTATCAGAACACAGGCAATGAGTCCTGAAGTGCTGGTGATGATCCTAGATAAGAGCTTCGCTTATCTGAGATGCACTTTATATTTTCAGAATATGGGCCCATGTAATTTGTTACTGTAGTACTGTAACTTGCAAAAGGACAACATTTAGTTGTCCGTGGAGTCAGTGGAGCAATTATAGCTTTAAAGTTTGACCTTGAGGCAAAAACAGGGCTCATAATTAAAAATTAGTGATTTTCGGAGTTTGAAATACTTAAGACAAGGAATAAATTGTAAGTAAGGTTTTTCTGAAGGCATATAAGCAAAATCAAACAGTTAATGAAAAGCCTGCAGTTTGCACAAAACATATACATGCACCTATATATTATATATGCAATATATATGTATTACCTCTGTCTTGTATTCCTTGAAGACATTATATACAAAGAGATTTTTTCCTAAATGCACAACAGCCCAGTTAGCTCTCCATCACTCTACGTCTTCCTTCTTTCCTTCCTTCCTTTCCTTCCTTTCTTCCTTCCTTCCTGCCTTCCTGCCTTCCTTCATTCCCCTGAGCAAATTTCTTGTTTTCTGCTCACTTACTTCTATGCTGTGGTAAGGCTGCCAACATCACTTCATGCCAGTTATTGCCTCCAGCTTTTGCTGCAACTTAAAGCAACCTTTTCTGGTTATTTTGGTAGCAATGTTTTAATAAGTGACTAAAATCTCAGAATCATTCTGAGAGGAAAAAATCTGCCGTCTCAATTCCTACATATTAACCATAAAATAACGCACGGAGGACTATATAATGTGGTTATATCACTCTGGGAGAAATACAAACTTCAGATTTGGGCACAAGCTAGTGGGAGTTTGGTTTTAGAACAGAGAATCAGCTACCAAGTACATGGTCATTTTAGTGGCAGTGCCCTACTTATAGGTGTACATGGAAAGAAAAAAATGGAGACAAATATACCCTTTCCAGCCAAAGGTAAGAATTTAAAGGAGTACAGTACCTGACATCTTAACAAATAAAACCTGCAATTTGATGGGTGTTTGTGATTTCTCTGAATGCTTTCACTTACATTACAACTAGTTATTCAGTAATACATCCTGTGAACAGAGCACTACAACTTGCTGGTGTACAAAACAGCATGGACATAAGCCAATTACAAGAATAATGGTAGCAGAAGTCAAATACAAGCTGAGAAAAGCTTACCTCAAGTTAATGAACTGCCATATAGATGAGTTAAAAACGAAGTACAAAAAAAAATCCATATTGAAATCCCTGGCAGAGTTTCAGCTCTACTGTAATGCTCTAATCATGCTCTAATAATGCTCCATAGTACATCAACTTTAAGTGCTCAGGAGAACAGTCAAATCTCTGTCTTGCAGCGGAGAAACAGGGGTTTTTTTCTATTTTCCGATACCTTGTTAGGGTCTTGTTTTTACTTGGTGCGCTGTTCAGCAATCAGGTATGGTATGGCTCAAGGATCCTAACCCAGTGGGCAAGTTCTAACCTTTGTAGACCATGAATGGCATATCAGCACAGATTCTAAAGCTGTGGCCTGATTTCAGCAACTGAAATCTGGTTTTGGCTCTTATTTAATTACCCAAAGTTTTCCTTTGTTTCTGTGGCTCAAGACAACTATGAGAAGGTAATTATTTTGAAGCATTTGAGTGAAACTTTACATTTTAACATTCTCCATAAAAATGAATGCTAAGAAATCAGTACCAATCTCTCAAGCCTCTGAACACTTAACCCCAGCAGTAGTCAGGATGTTTTACTGGCAGTCACCTCCTCAGAAACTGCAGAAGAATGCTTAGTACTCCACCAGGCAGCATCCCATTGCTATCATAAAACCAGGAGCTTGAAAAGCAGATGACTCAGAGGTATTGGCATAACAATCTTTCAATTCGATATTATTTTAGTGATGTTGCTAGGTTCTGGGTTTTGTTTTCATTTGAATAGTCATTATAATGACTTGAAGTAGGTTTTAAATCTTGAAGGAATTTTCTCTAAAAAATGAGCATCATTTTACAGGACAAGTTCCTCAAAAGGAATTTGAAACGGAAACCGAGAAGAGTAATCTCACTAGACTACAGGCAGAGCCAAAGAAGATTTCTAGGCATTCTTTGCAATGTATTATTCTCTCAAAAGAATATATAGTGGAGGCGTGTTATTTCAAGAACATGGTAGAATGATTAGCACATTTAAAATGCAGCTAACTAATCTTCTTAGAATAAATATTTACATAATTTAACAACAGAAATGAGAAATGCAGACCAAATGCTGAATCTGTTGTAATCCCTAATTCAAATCTGCCAAATTTTATGCATTTCAAGTTTTGAGAGCGTTTTCTTTAAGCTGCAGTTCTGAATCCAATGCCCTGTGTTCAGGGTAGTGAATTGCTAAACTAAACTGTCTATTGACATTTTTTTAGGCAAAAATGGAAGATAAATTGATTTTCTTGGATGCTGGTATTCTGTAAGATTGAACATCCCCAAAGAGATTTCAAATGGAGCCTGTTGTCTTACTAATTTGCACACCACGCTACTTTTTTCCTTGATTAAAACCTTAGTAAGGAGCTGCTCAAACCTTGGGAGTTGCAAGGCATAACTGAAGGCCAGCAGGTGCCAAATACGCCACAGCACGGAGTCTTTAGCTGTCATCCAGCATACTGTGTGTAAGCAATTGGCAAGCCTCTTCTCTCTCTACCTCCCAGGACTTTTGTTATTGAATTGCTACATAGTGTATCTTAGCCTAATTGAACTCATTACTTAAGGGACTGCTCTGGCTACACAAGTATTCAGGAAATATTATTCCTGAATAACCATGAATAACGTTCTTATGCCGGAACAAGATTGGGCTAGATAACATACCTAGATAAAATAATGAATAAACAGGCACTAAAAGATGTTCTGGCAGCTTCACTGAGTCCAGAGAACCCCCTCAAAAAACCTATAAGGAGAGATTCTCTTTTTGCACACAAGAGCAGGTGGAAGAAGACCAGCTTCCCAGAAGCATGAGATGGGACAAATGAAGTCACATAAGATGAGTCAAATTCCTAATGGCAAGAGAGAAAGATGCTGAACAGAGCGGTCTGATAAAGAGTCCATTCCAGATACTTTAAAAGTACAGCTACATAAATGCAGGATAGAAAATGACTCCATCTAAAAGTATGTTTTGCTCCTCAGGACAGAAATGTTTGTCCTCACAGGCTTTGATGGTCTCCTCAAGCTGACCAGGAGCAAGGCAAGCAGCCAGGAATTGCCTCATTAGACTGCAACATCTTCATGGGAAGCTTTGACATGGGCTGAGAGACACACTCCCATTCAACATCCAGGCAGGATTTGGGGGGCAAGGGCCAATCCCAATGTTCCCTTTGGATGTAACTGTCCTCTTCCAAGAGAGTGAAAGGTTTGAAATGGTACGGATACAGCTTCTGCTGGGACAGGTGTCCTCTAGAACAGGAACAGGTCTGAGACATACAGAAGTATAGATATACCTTGATTATCTCATGCTTGTTCCAGCATGTACAGTGACTTGCACCACAAAAAGTGCACTGAAAATTTTGTGGTTTAAGAAAAGAGACAAGTGTCTTGCTCTGATGAAAAAGGGATGATACAGTCACTACAACCTTTTGATTTCACCCATACCAATGTAAATCCGGAGTGATTCTGTAGAAATAAGAAAATCTGTGCTCAGTAAAAAAAATGAGTCGTTTTACAGCTGCACTTATCAGGATGTGCTAAGGGTCATTTTCATTCCTCTTTTGGAGCCCTGTGATAAGCTTTAGAAGTAATGAAATATTCCATTTTTTCCTAAGACCGTGGAGTAGGGGCAAGCTGAAAATCTGCTTGGGCCATTCATACACACTAACATTGACTAGATGATATTTCTGGTTTCAGGAGCTCCCCAACCTTAACAACTGAACTTGTATTGCCTGAATCTAACAAGAAGCTGAACCCAGGGACATGCTGCTTGGTTTCCCTCGGATGCTCTTGACTTCAAGTAAGTGAATCCTTGTAAAAAACTAAAGCTCATGATTGTTAATCGCATAGAGGTATAGTTCTGTTTCCTTATGATGTTTATTTTTAAAATCTAGTATCTTAAATTCTTATGTTTTCTATTGTGTTTAATTCTGGTACTGTGCCCGTGTTTGTGCTTAACACTACTATATTGCCATGACCTCTTTGTTGGTTGCTTATCATGTGGTCTATGATCCCTTTATTTTTCTCCCATTTAGCACTAGAGATGTAAAGGCAAAGCTAATTAGAAAGATACTTGAGAAGAAAATGCTACTTATTGCACTTATCTGGGCTTTACTTCCATCTCAGCATTGTATGTGAGTTATTCCATTGAAATAATAGCAAAATTTTGTTACTTATTGTTACAATTTGCTTGTTGCATAGAGAACATTAGCCACTAAATGAACATTTTTTTGATACAGGTTTTCGGGAAAAGTAATACACTGCTATTTTTAAAAAGTATAGAAAACCAAGATCAGCCTGAAAGAGTTTCCAGACATAAAGGAGCTAAGAGTGGAACTAGTTGTATGTATAACAGGCCCAAGAGCTGAGGTTAATAAACTCTAGTGTTCAACATGTGAGTGTGCAGTAATCCCGGATGGACAAACTTTTAAAAAATCTTCAAAAATTTCAAGGTGCTGAATTTTGCTTCATTGTGCAGTATCTTCTACTCACAGTCCCAATGAGAGAAATTATTTGGAGTTAGGTGGAGATGTGAGTAGGCACAATATGACCTGGCCCCAAAATTAAAGAAGAAATTAATCTCCACGTAATACAAGGACAGATGTGCGTACTGGGCAAATCTAACACTACCTTAAAAGAAAACATGTGAAGTACATGGCCATGTACAGAAAGACAATGAAATCAAAGAAATGAACACAGCAGCACTGCTTTGCAGAAAAGGATCAGAAGACAAATTATCACAGAGGAAGCAGTGGCAAACTGCTTCATGAAGGTAGTAGCACTTGGAGAAGAGGAAATATGTAAACTGCAGAGATTACCAGGCTCATTTAATCTACCTTTTGTGAGGCTGGAATTGCAGCTATTGTAATAAGTTGCATGATAAGACATTAAAAAAATTCCATTTAATGAGTAATAGTGGTTGGCACATGTCATTACTTTATCTAGGGTAATTTGTGGAGAACTGGGCTGCCCAGTGTGAGGGAAAGTACTACAGACTGGCCCAAACTCTTGCCAAATATTGGAATAGATATCACATTCAAGGAAACAAGATACATAAGAAACTGTTTGAAGATTTAACTGAATTTTCTTTCGCGAAGATTTCTAAAGTGCACAGGGAAATTGTTTCTGTTACCTGTTAGATGGATTAGCTAATGTCTTAGCATAAAGCCTGTTGGTTTTAGTAAGCCTATTTGGAATGGGATAATGGTAGACTAAAATCTAGGTGAAGGACTAAATTCTAACTGTGAAATTATGTAGAAGACTATGTTGGGAAGAGTCCTTTAATAGAAAATGGGCTGAAAAAAAAGGCAAGTCCCAATCAAGTTCTGCCTGCAAAACCCCTACCTGAAAATGTATATTGTCCTTTTTAAGGTATCTGTTCATAACTGTTCTTCCAAGGATTGTTTAAAAAAGCAAAACCCAAACCAATCCTCCTGTATCAGGCGCATTATCGAGAGTTTAAAGTGATAGAAACCTCCTGATGACCGCATCCTTTTATGTGCCCATTTTGTTCACCGCACAGCACAGGTAATGACGTACTACTTCCAGGACAGGCGTTCACTTATGGCCTCCACCAGCAGCCTGTCTCAGATATGATACATACGTTACATAGGTCTCATATGAAGTGTGCATTATAGCTGAACAAGTGCCAAGTGTTTGACAAAATTGGCTGAGCCACGTGTGCTAATCAACACACAAGGAAGACAACAACCTATGACATGTTGGCTGGTAACCAGTATGGAGTGGGGTGATGGAGAGATGCCAGTAATACCCAGAAGGAAAAGAAAGAGACATTCTTTAGACTAGACTCACCCACCGTTGCTTATATCTTTACTCCACAATGTATCAGAGCAAAATCAGTGAGACTAACATCACTGATGCCAACTCAATCAAAACTAAACAAAAACTTTCTTCACAATCCAATAAAAAACCAGGGAGTATCAATAGAATTCATTGAGCCGATATATTTAGCACATGGCCAGATGCTAAAGAAGCTGCTTAACCAAGTATTGTAAATCAGATACCTGTAAAAAAAATATTAACTATAGTTTGCCAATCTGGGAAGCGAATTACTTTCTGTTCAGCATCCAAATGATAGCAAGCATTGCCTTTGGAATTATTTATTAATTTTAACATACTTATATACAGTGATCTCATTCTGATATAGTAGTTTATTTCAACATAATCTAGGTAATGGCTTCTATGACTTACTGAAGGTTTTTAATACATTTGAGACTTACATACTTTCCTTACAAGCCTTCATAAATATGATAGTGACAGTATGTCTTTTTTTATGTTTTCCAGTTTTTGTATCTTTACTGAGAGCCAACACCATTTAACGATGTTTAAGTTGCATCTGAAATGGGCAATGCTTGAGCAAAATACGTCACACACAGTTTGAAATCAATCTAAGCAGCTAAAGGAATTTAAAACATACATGTTATATATATATGTAATATATTATATATTGGTGTATAATAATGTATACACGCACATGTATTTTAATGTTTAGCTTTAATAGGAAAAAGTACAACAGAATTCCACCGATAGCAAGATTTGATTGTGGAGTCTCCATAGAAAATTGGTGCTCTTTTTCTGAAAATCAATACAAGCTCAAATAAAATGTGATACCAGATGATTCTCTGCCATAACCTAAAACTGATAATCAATCTGGACACCTAAATAATTGAATTAAACCCTATAGTAATCAAATAGGTATTTGATAATGAAATATCTCCATTGAAAAATGTTACTGAATAAAATTCTGTATCAGTCCCATCTAGGTGAGTGTACAACATTTAAGATAAGGCCTCTCAGTCCTGACTGGAGCTCATACGTACTACTGGAGTACAAATAATAAATAATAGTACATGTACTGTAAAAGCTCTAAAATTAGTGATAATACTAAGCATTTTCCATCTTTGAAACACTGTACAAACATAAAACTATCCCTCACAACACCCCTGTGAGGTAGGTACAAAAGTGTTACCCCATCTTACTAATGCGACAACTCATCCCAATATTACAAGGTGCTAGCTGACCCTGCAGGGGGATTCCCAGAGGCCCCAGAAGTATGTAATTCTTAAGTAAAATATTAGTCTAATAAAGAACTGGCCCACATCCTCAAAATAATGTCAGTGGCACAGCCCAAAGCTGTTGGCTTTCACATTTGCCACTTTGTTGATTGATTGAGACATTCTCCCTTTGAAAAAATAAAGTACTATATATTGGTCCTGTGACATGCGCAAACATGTATTTTTCTTTTCATATATCTGATGATACCTTTCAAATCTGCAAAGGAAAGGTATTTCCCTCTGAATGCATACCTCGTGTAGCAGAGCTGTAGCAAGAGTCTCCCATTCTTATATACATAAAAATTACAGGTTCTTTTACTCATTTATGTGAATATGCTGAATATTCGTATGATGACATCAAATTATATATTAAGGGGCACAGCCATATATATTTTAGATTCAGCTTTCAGGACCTCCTTTAAAACTGGGATAATCCTGTGGAATATACTAAAATATATGTATTCTCTTTTCTCTCTTTTTGAAAATAAAGTCCAGAATGCTTTTGCTTAGACGTACATAAAATACTGTATAGCTAGACATTGTTTTGAAAATGTATAAAGTAAAGCAAGACATCTGAACCTGGAAGCAGTCCCTCCTGCATCAGAATAAATCTGGAGTATCTCCACTAAAGGCTGTAGAGCTTCAGTGGAATAAAAGCAGGCGGAGTGAGGTTCGGATCAGGACTTCCATCCTCCTGCCCATCTGCGGCTGCCCTCTATCAGCAACACTAACAAGCTTCATGCCTTCATCTGGAGGAAGGAGTGTGAATGGCATGTTTGTCAGCAAATCCTGTGAGCTATGCACATACCTGATCACATCACTGAAGACTTCATCACTCATTATGCTAGTGTTACACATAGACGTAAAAAACAGGCAGCTCTTTTGACCTCTGCAGAATTAGAGAAAAAGGGAAAAAATAAACCACAGCATCTTCCAAACGACAGAGTACATGCAGAGAAGTAAATTAAAGGCAACACAAATACAGCACTAATGCAGCTTTAGAAAAACAAAGTATTTGCCAAGAGAGAAAAGACAAAACAGGTAAAGGAACAGATTATATATTGAGGGCTCATATATATATATAAAAAAATTTAGTTATGTCAATCATTTGTCATAAATGCTCTCTTTCTAATAAGTCATGGGAAAAATGGAAGCAAAAAGTCTGAAAGCCTTGCTGGAACCCTCCCCTTAAAAAATAATAACAGGCAATTTTTCTGATCACATATAAAGTTCCTACACGGCTCTATTTTTAGACATCTGTAATTCAACAGACTTTGACCATTTTCATCTGTGTAGATAATTTTATTATTTAATGTCTTCATATGATAAAAAAATAACCCATACATATTAAAACTAGATACCATTCTGCTTTCATCCTTTTTTTTGGGGGGGGGAGGAGGGGAAAGCAAGTGATTTTTGTCTTGTGTTTTGAACAGAACCATAGCTATCAGTGCTCCTTTGCTTTTCTTCTCTTTTGCATATCATGTTTTCTCTCAGCAAGACTCAGGGACGTGCATGGAGGAAGACAAGCACAAACCTATCGTTGTTGTTGAGTCACCTGAGGAAACTCGTACCTTCTTTGAGTTCATCTTATAAAACACAGTATCTGCATAACAAGGCCACTGAAAGATCATTAATACAGATTTTTCTCTTTTATTTATCTTTTGTCTGTTTTAAATGCAGCAGGCATTCACCATCGGAATATAACAGCTTGGAGGTTACTCGAACATACAGCTTTTTTGCAGGAGATACTTAACCACATGCCTAACCTTAAGAATGTAAATACTTTCATTTAAATCAATGTGAAAAAATAATTTGGTCAAAGTTAGACATGCTTTGATAATTGAGGGTATTGGAAAAAAAGACAAAACAAAACCATGAGTTTAAACATATAGGTTATGTCATTTGGAATGAACGGATGCGAGTTGTCAATTTTTTTCATTTTTCCTTTTTTTTTTGGTATATTTTAGAATTTGAACTGCTTCTGATAAATTTGTTCCCAAATTTTATCATTCAGTGTATCATAAATATTTGGCAGATGTTTATACAACCTGAAAAGGCTTTTTCAGTAGACAGTACATGATAAGTTCTCAGAAAGCAGTCAATTTGAAACAGTAGTCATTCCGAAGTCTGTTTTCCCCCCCTTCAAAATATTTTCTTTTGGTGTCTTTTTTTGTTCTACTGCCTTGGGATAAATGCTCTTAAAATTTATTTTCATTACAAAAGAGATTTTAATAATTCTATCCCTTTGCACTGTTAATATAAATTAGAAAAACATTTGAATATATGGTGTCGACCTATTTCCGATTTTCAGATGCAATGATTAGAAGTCACTGACACCAATCTACCACAAGTGACCTTAGTCTCTTATCTTGTTGTGTTATTAGAGTAATCAAGGAACGCAATTCAGAAATAATATTACATCCTGCATTTTATTCAATTCCATATGACAAAAATAGTAACCTAGACTAAGACATCCATTTCAATCAGTAGATGTGTCAAGCCAACAAGATTTAATAATAAAAAATATTGGATCTAGGTAACAATTCCCAGCTGTTTCAGAGAGGCTCCTAGCCCTACATGGTATCACAGTATAAAAATAGTGTCTCTCTTCACCATGCAGAGAGGAATGGCCTAACCCTGAATACAAAATGGGGTCAGTCTTACTGTACCATCATCAACCATCTTATTTACAACACTTTACATATTTTTTCTTTTTTTCCTTTTTCATTTTTTCTTCTCTATTTTTCTTTTTTTTGTTGTTGGGTTTTTTTGTTTGTTTGGTTGGTTTTTTTGTTTTTTAAGTTATACACATCCTTTAGGGAATAGAGATAACACTACATGATACCAAATACTATCAAAAAAAAAAAGTCACACCAAAAATTACACAGATAAATAAAAACATTCAATTGCTGAAATACAGCAACATTAAGCCACCTCAGTTTTCTTTTTTTTTAACGCTTGGAAACACCCCTAACCACCCACACATTGTGGCAAAAAAATTATGTTATATTGTAGAGGTGTTACAGATATATAATTTTGCTCAGATATAGATATATATTTATATCCATATATCTCTATCTCATCATCGTAGAAAATGGAGCTGTAGAGTTCATTGTTCATTTCCAATAGAAACAAACAGCTAATAAGTCTTTGAACCTCTTTTCACTCCATTACATGATGGCAGAAATAGTCCATCCTCTTACAGTAATGGTTTCTGTTGTATAAGAAAGATTGTCCTATTTTTCAGTCTCAGCTGAGAAGACCTCACTGTCTGATTCATTCTTCAGGGGCATAAAACTCCTTGAGCTGTTACCCAGCTACCCATAATGTCCCTCAAGCAATTCTGCTGGACGGAAGTTCAGAGTGTCAACTCCACCATGCTTGTAATGCACAAAAATGAGGTAGTACACAAAACATTTACTGTTCAAGTTTTGATTAAGCCCCAGTCTCCTCAGCATCCCCAGCCTAACTTATGAGTGGAACCATTCCGTTTGTTTAGCCAGTGTAATTCCAACAATGCAATCACCGTAAAATTATATTTGATTAATCAGAGTACACTGCTTTGGAGCAATCTGAAAAGATAATCAGACATAGCTGGAAATAAATACAGAACATTTGTGTGTTACTACTGCTCCCGCTGCCCAAAAGTTCTTTTTTTGTTCCCACTATTATTAGGCAGTTAGCATCTTTCTCATGGTTATGTGTGAAGGAGACAGAACAGATTACAGGAAAATTAAACCTACATAATGTACTTCTTCCTCTATCCTAGACTTGTATTTATATCACACTCCACAAAGATAAATGTATCAGAATTCTGTCGAGGGTGGTCACGCTTTTGAGTGGGCTTCGTAGAAAAGTTAAATGAATAATTTCCATTTAAGAAATGGCAGTCCCCATATTTCCTAAGGATCTGTCAGTTCTCTGTAATTTTCTGCTTAGTTGATAGAGATTTCTCATTGTTTGACCTTGAAACAAAAGAAGAAACTGCAACAGGGTCCTCCTCCTTATTCCTTAAGTCAAAGTACTATTTATAAAATAGTTTACATCTTTGTTCAGTTTCAAATTATAGACAAACCTCCCTAATAAAAAATACTAAAAGTGCAATAGTATAAATTAAGAGTTTGCAACCACATTATACAAACATTACCTTTTTATTGTACAGCTTTGATAACACGGAGTATTTACTCACAACTGTTTATAATGTTGTGAATAATTTATGGTACTAAGGTTTGTCTGTAACTTGTTTTCCAATCATTGAGCTAAAATCCACACTACATTTTTTTCATTTAATAGAACAACTGTCCACATAGCAGCTACAAATATTTAAATAAAAAAAGTTTGTTACTGACAGGTACTTGCACATGAAAAGCATGCTATCTTTCCCAATAAAACTTCACAATTTTGCCTGCGTTGAAAGAAACCACTTACTCATAGTAAAACAAAACTTGCTTAACAGAAAAAAAAAAAAGAAAAAAAGGGAAAAAAAAGAAAAATCACATAGCCAGATGTATTTTGCAGTACAAAAGCTTCATTTAAGTTTGGGGCTAGTATATTGTCTGTTACCCGCATAATCTTAACATTATAAATACTACAGACAAGGATACTGTAATAATACACAGCATTGGGGTACTAAATCACTTATTTAAGATTAAGATTCCTAAAAACTTAGTCCAAGTTGCTAACTAATTCGAACAAAACCAGCAAATAAGTGTGACAATGCCGTAATGAAGCCCCCCTTTCTCAGGTGATAGTAAGTTTTGTAAGAAGCAAAGCGAATGTAGACTAGCCTCTTTCTGTTTCTAGTGAAGTTATCCCATGACTTGTTTGTTTTCTGTTAAATTAAAAGGTTTCAAAGTTCTCAGTAACAGTCAAACTCACTGTTGAAAGAAGTACCATGCAGATCTTGCAAGACAACTTTTCAGCAGCCACAAAGTTATGTATTTCTGCTATGGGTAAAACTTTAAAGGGAACCTATACATTTAGGTCAGGAAACTAATGCTTAGCTTCAAAAGCTGTACATGGAACAGGACAAGTGTTGTGTCGAGTAGAGGTCCAACAGTTATTCGGAATGAATGCTTTTAATTTATGCCAATCTCTTTATTATCCTCAATAAATCTGGTGAATGGACGACTGGCTCCCGTTTCAGAACTTGCTTTGTCCAGACTGACAATGGGAGGGCTGCTGCCCGTGCGAGCTTTGTCCATGCCACCGGTAAGGTTACTTAAAGGCGGGATGGCGCCTCCGCCTAGACTTACTGGGAGCTGAGGAATGCCTCCGTTCTGTATGACAGAAATCTCATTGTTCTTCATAGCAAGTCCGTTAGTGATAGCTGCAGCATATTGGTTCCAAAAATTGGGGTCAACATTCATGGCCCGAGCTGCCAAATCCTTCTGGAACATCTCGGAGAACTTGAGCGCATCGCCACCCAGCAAAGCCATGGGGTTTTCCACAGAGAGGCGTCGGCCACGGCGTGCAGGGGCGTTATTCCACATGTGAGTCCCCATGTGAACCTGCAGAGTAAACAGGGACAAGAAGCACCCCCAAGTTAGCACATTCTTTTGAGGTGTCTAGCCTGAAATGCTGTTACTTACAGTAGCGCTTGCTTTTTTAAAGAAATGCCTTTTAATTCGCATTGAAAAAAAATCAAGTCCAGTTAAGACACAGTTCTAAGGTCCAGTCAGCCCACACAAGGAAAACCCAGTTCCACAGTAGTTTTTCAATGTGCATTTGCTTCTTCTCAGTGAAAACAAACAGCACTGCAAGACTAAAGGTTACATACTCTCTTTGGTTAGACAATTTCACATGCAACCTGGAAGTCCTCACATGCTGAAGATTACCGAGGGCATTACTCATACTAGGAAATGGGTGGTTTTGTCTGCCCTTGCCTTTTTTTCATCCTGTCTGTTGTCATATTTTATCTCATGTCAGAAGCACTGATTGCTAAATCTAGTATTATTAGAAAGGACATTTAAAATGTCTTCCCCAGGCTGCGTCCTGATGGTTAACCAGACTGCAGGAATAGGAGCCATCAGTCCTGTAGTAACTTACTGTAAATCAGGGAGAAACAGCTTTCTACCCTGCAATGGCTGCAAAGTGGAATAGAAAACAGAAATTGGCAAGGTACCCAAGGAGCTAAGCAAGCTCTGTGTTTCCGGTTTATAGCAAGGTTATTTTGCATTGATGGTCCATAAGAACTCTCAGAACATGTCCATCAGCTGACTGGGTGTGCCATCACATCTGTCGAGAGAACTACAACATGCCTGCATGTACACCTGGAACCAGTTCTAAAGTTTGCATCATTGCACAGCCACTTTTCCAGTCCCTGTCTTCCACACAGCGGAAGCAAAATGACCGCCACTGTACAGCAATCATTTCCCTGAAGCTCCCTTCTCACCTGTCTTTGGGACACTTAGCACTAAAACCTGCTGAGTTCAAGAGCAGTGCTCTTTAACCCCCCCTCCCCAAGCCTTTACAATTTCATGTGGCCTCTTACCTTAAGATTCCCCTTTGTGGTAAAAGCTCTACCACAGATTGTGCAACCAAACGGTTTTTCACCGGTATGGGTGCGCTCGTGTATCTGCAGTGCACTTGCTGAGGAGAAGGTCTTCCCGCACGACTGACAGTTGTGCTGCTTGGGAGTCCGGCGAGGGGGGGGTGCCAGCATAGGGGTGATCCCCGGACTCATCACTGTCTGTGGTGCAGCAGGAACCTGGATTCCAGCTGGAAGCGAGGGAACCTCACCCAAAGAGATCGGCTTGCTGTGACCATTCACTTCCATTTTGATCATGGTAGGTGCTGTACTGGTGACCAGGCTAGGAGTACTTTGGCTGGGACCTAGAGTAAAGTTGGGTTCAAATAACTGAGAAGGCAGCTCTTTTAATTTGTGCGTCAGTAAGTGCTGTTTTAAATTACCCATAGTGGAACACCCACGACTGCAGACTGTACAAACAAATGGACGTTCTTTAGTATGGCTGCGGTAGTGAATTTCCAATGCACTCTTACAAGCAAAAGGCTTGCCACAGATATTACAAACAGTACTTTTAAACTTACCACGTTCTCTGTTCAGGAACAGCAGACTAAAAGGAGCCTCCTCTTTGATGACTGGTCTTCCCGGGTTGGTGGATGTCAGATCTAATGCGCCTCCATTTTCAGTTGTTGGTGGCGGACTGTCTGGTTTTTCTGTCTTTAATTGTATTTCTTGCGGCTCTTCCTGGTTACTGAGA
>VZRR01005328.1:145725-159502 GCA_013398015.1 Oreocharis arfaki
TAACTATAAAATCACTTTTGACAAAATTGCCTGTCAGTTCTTTCAGTCTTTGCTCAGCTAAAACTCCCTACAGATTTCAGGAGGGAGTTTTGCCTGATAAAGGTGATAAATCTGTGCCCTGAACACTATTTCCTTGTCTTCTAGAGCCTCTCAAACTTATTATTTTCCTGTACCTTCCAAAACTGTTCCTTTCAAAAAATTTAAAGATGACACTATATACTCACACATTCATATATCCAGTGCTTGCCACTAAGTAACAGACGTGCATTTTCTGTCAAGAAATGATAGCTGAATGCAAAATTTTCTAATTGCAAAATTCTACTCTATTTTCTAGTTAAAATAAACTCTTCTTGGAATACTACTGGATCTCTCCCCCTCTCCCCTTCTTAAATTTTCCTTTTAAAAGAGGAAAACAAAATGCGATTCAAAACAGTCAAGAATTGACTTGAATTCTTGACAAAACAGTCAAGAATTGAGCGAAGTGCTGAAGCTGTTACACTGTTTGGGTTAAGACCTATATATAGCTGTTGCAAGACAATACTAGACTAATCCTTGTGGTAAATGCTTCCGTAAAAACTTACTCTGTGTTACAAAAACACCACAGAAGATAACATGATTTGCCACAGAAAAAGAGCATACCGGCAGCAGGTATCCTAAAGTATATGTTGAAAAACCCAAAGCCTCCCAAAGTGAATTAAGTGAAAAAGCAGGCTTCCAAACCACATTTTCGGTGCGTACTTCAGCTCTCACAAAGTGAAAGCACACAAAGTACAGACCAGCGAAGCATCCAACACCCAGCACGCTTGCCTCCCTCCAGAGTCTTTCTAAACTAAGGCAACTCAAACAAATCCTTATTTACATTACAGATTTACATTCTAAAAGTTGGGGAGACAGATTCTCTGGTCCTCGCTCAGAATCTACAGTGCCCTGGTTGGTAGTACCGACCACGCAGAGAGAGATCACGTCTCTCCGATGGCTTTTACCGGGAACATTTTCCAGTGCTTATTTCCAAACACTGGCAGGCTGGGTAACAGTCGTGTGTTGTTGTTCTTGTTGTTGTTGTTATTATTATTATTACAACTACTACTTCTAATACTTCTACTAAGTGATTGCAAAGGAGGATTGATTATTAAAGAAGCTGCAAACCGTGCAGCTCCCCTTCCAGCTTTTTATCTATATATTGCTATTCTTTTGTTTAAGGAGAGCTTTCTGTAAACAAACCTTGCACAAAAGGTTTCAGTAATTAGTGATGGATTCAGGCAATATAGCCATTCAAATATTGCTGTCCTCTGATCTAGAATGAGCTGATCAAACACCAGCAAGCTAATTATTTCAGACACTGTACAGTAATCACTAAGCCCAAATGCGAACATTTACAACCAAAACAGGTATTATTTTTTGCATTGGAAGACAGTCTCATGATCTCCGTATATCAAAGCTAGAATGTATAATGCGTAAGCTTTCCAAAGCAACCTTAAATACTGGTGCCCACTGCCAGGAGGAATTGATGTGGACCTGTTCAGCATTTCAAAATAATAAGCAGGTTTGTGTACTTATTTTCAAACTCAAAGAAACAGCAGGTTGTATTTGAAATATAATTTGTGAAAAAGTACACGAGGAATGCAGCAGTGTAGGTATTTCTTGGATAATCAGCGCTCAGCTCTGCTCTCAAGGAAATAAACGGCCAGTCTCGTGCTGTCTCAGGGGGACCAGGCTCCTGCCTCTACTAAGTGGGGATCTACAGCTCTGTTTTGCATTTCTCCTTCCCTCAACTCCCATACCTTAAAAATAGCGAGAATACTTTTCAAATGACTGATCTAAGTTCATTCACCTCATAATCTATCTGCCTTGAAATAGTCAAGGACTCCTTTAGAAAAATATTTCAAATAATGCCCGAGAGTTGCTAGGGGTTTTCCTCCCCCCAGTTCAACCTCAAACTAGACACACAACGAATCTCACCACAGTACTGTATATTTAGGATAAATTATTCTGGCTTCTTTTAAAAAAGTCAAGCAAATCTCTCTCAAAGCTTCACTTCCTTGGACAGGCAGGCGAGCAGGTGACACAAATGGCATCAAAGCAAATGCTGCTTTGCCACAGGTGATGGTACTTTCCCGCACAACATGCTGAGGCTACTGAGACGCTTCACAGAATGACAGCCTGTGGTCTCAATCCAACAAGTCCTACTCAAATGAGTAGCCTTTACACACATTTGAAACAGTGCTGAATTTAATAGGATTGAAAGAGTACAAACTAGCCATGAAAACAAGCATATCCAAGGATGAAACAAGAAAGACTGAAAATAACAACTGATAACTATTTTGTAATGTATAACCGTACTGGACAAATGCCTCTGTATTTCACAACTGCAGTTTCTAACATCCCTTTCAGTAGTACTCACTGATATGAGAGCACAAAGGCACTGTATTTATTGTTGCTTTTGAGAAGTAAGTCCTTAATGAATTCAACAAGGAGTAAAGCTTAAAAGTGTTCTACATGAAAGGCTATTTTTGCTTCTTTGTCACTTTTGGAATGACAGAAATCTATAACAAAATTTAATCATTACTTCAGAACATTAAAAATTTTAAGTGCTAAAACATTAAGCTATAAATTAATTTTGGTTTTTTAATCACAGAATATGTCTATTTGAGGAAAATAGAATTTTTCCATATTTATTTATGCTTTATAGCTTGTTTTTATTTTCTGATACATCACAAAGTGATTGAATCCATTAGGTGGTGAAGAATTTAATCTTTTTTCTTTAAATTTTCGTGAAGAGAAACAATAATTTTGGCTACTACAGTGAGAATGTGATACAGTAAAAATTTTCAAGGACTTTGGTGGAATTAAACAAGCACTTGCTTAATCTTAGGGACATGGGTTGAATTTTGCAGTTCTTAGTTACACAAAAGGTGTTGAATGGGAATTTTGTCAAGCAGTCAGGATCTCAGCCACTAATAACCTCTCAGTTATTTTCTTTTTCTCATTAGCAGTCTAACAGCTAACGGACTAATCTGAGGCTGCTATGGGATACAAGATGAATTACAGCACATCAAGCTTCCCCTATGAAAACAGGTGAAAAATCTCCAGCAGCATCTCTCAGATGGTACCCGGGGCGAGCTCCTGAGCAGGTACCAGCCCGTGGAGCCACGGTGGCTCCTGCAGCACTGGCACTTTGCACCACTGAGGTCTGGCCCTAAAATTAGCCCATTGAAATCCAAACGAAGGCATTTTGAGGAAGGCACTTTGGGGTGGTGATACGTGAAGCTGTCCAGGTGGCCTGGTGACTCAGCAAGGGGAATACAAGGGGTAGATGCCAGGATGCTTTGCTCTGTGCCCGTAACTAAGCGTACCCACCAAACACTTTTCAGGCAGGAGCAAGGAGGATGGCATTGGCCTACTTCCTCAGTGCCCAAGGGACAGGGAGACTGCTCAAAAGGTGCCATGGGTCCTTTAGTCACCATTGGTAAATGTTCAGAGTCGAGAAGAAATTGTCACTTCTGACTACACACACAGAGGATTTGTAAACCTGGCTTTACCAGTTCTGAATTTTTATTGCTGGCATGGATCTTTCTCCTCTGTTCGAGACGAGAGCTTCTTGCATGATGTGAAGGGAAAATATAACAAATGGATGCTCCGAAAATGTTGCTATCTACTTTTGTGAAACAGACTGAAATTAAGCATCACATGCTAGTCAGGTTAATTCTTAAAATGTTTGCTGATTATTAAATGCCCCGTTTCTTAGGACTGACTGCTTCCAGTCTGGAAGAAGCCCCAACCAAATACTTTGTTTCATTTTTGCTCCAGAATCTTTTCATTTTGTCCGATCTTTAATCAGTCCTAGTTCCACACAAGAAAATTACCTGAAAAGGGCCCTTTCAATTATATTAAATAAGGACTGTTACAATAAAATTATCTCTGATTATTCAGTATTTTTTTTCTGTTTTTGTTTTTCCTGTTACTCTGTGTCATGGAATCCTCAAATTATATGTGATTCATAGGACACTTCGGTAAAATCAAGAAAGAAAACCAACATTTCCTTAGGCTTGCACATATTTTAAATTGCTGATACCTTCCTGAAGCATTCAAACAAAACTGCCTTGTAAAGGAATCCAACAAATGTCAGAGTAAAATATTTTCCAAAGCTTCTTTTTAGACTATATGCAATAATACAAATGAAAGCATGAAAGAGTGTTGTATGAATTACTATTATTTCTACATTCAGAGCTCTATAATTGAGAGTTAATTAATATTTTCTAAATGTAGTAATTTCTTTCAGGAAGATTAAAAAAACCACTGAGAAGCGGTGTAGAAACTGTGAAGAAGTTTCAGAAGAAAATGCAGATGTTGGCACCAGCTAAACTAAAATGCCTGCTAACTAGGAAGACAGATGTATAAAATGCTCTCACATGCAAATCCAATAATCATTTCAAAGTGCAGCTCACAGCATTTTGTATATTTAAACAAGCATTATTATAAACAAAACTCTGAGCCTAGTGCACTGACACAGGACAATTATTTATTGTCAGAATACTTATTTTTCCCCAAGCACAGATTGTAAAACGAACATATACTAAAAACCCCAGAGATTTGTTTTAAAATTATGTTAATTTGGAAACAGTAGCCTGGTAGTAACATATTGATCCTGGAGAAGAACAGTACTACTTTTTCCTCAGTTCTATCATCTAGAAAGTTTTCTTAAATTGTTAGAACATGTTTATTTTCTTGCAAATTAATTCTTTTTAACTCTTTATGATAGCTTTGAATCCCATAAAGAAAGATGAATTATCACATACTGAGCCCAAGCTGTGAAACAGGAGGAGACAAATAGAGACCCCTACTGTGTTTAACAATGTAGAAGAAATTCCAGACTCAAAAGAAAAATTTTCTGTCCTTTTTCTCAGCCCACAAAAGCTGCTAGTATGGATTTGAACAGTGGAGGGCACTCTTGCTATGCGAAACCCGGTGCTGACCTGGCACACTTGGTTTGATCCATTCAGTAGCCTGAATCTCAGAATTTGTTAAGTAACAGCCACCTGTGGCACAGGCACTAACTGTACTCTGGTTAAAACATTTGCAGTTTCTAATCTGTGCAGTGAAGCACTTCGCTATATCAAACACTGGCGCCTTTCTCTGAGGACGCAGATGTGGAACAGACGCAAGCTTCACAAATTGTTTGTAATATCTGTGCAAGATATCATATTAAATATATGATATCTGTGCTGTGTTTTTCAAAGCCATATAAGCAGCTATTCAGTTGGCTGCTATGGCATGTGTACATTAATTTCAGGTTGTGCAGAATTCATGTACAAATAACGTGGGTGTCTGTAGGAACTAAGTTTATTTGGAATGCCTTGAGTTTTATTTGGAATCCTAAAAAACCCCATAAAATTGAGGTCAATGCTTCTAACGCAGCTGATAAGAAAAGAGAAGATTGAAAAACCAAACCAAACCAAATAGTCTAGAAGAAAGGAGAACCACAGAGATTCTGCATCACATTCCTTGAAAAGTGTATGATTAACTACATCTTAAACTACTCAGATCTTAACACCCTGCATGAATTAATGAAGCCAATCACTCTCTGAACAAGCACAGAAAGATGGACAAATTTGGTTTTGGAGGCTTGCAAGATGAGGAGCTGATGTGAGGACCCAATCCTGCATGCCCTAAGTATCTCAAAACTGAATTTACGAGTTCTGGGCTCAATGGCACTACTACTTTGAGTAAAATTACTCACACTCAGGAATGCTTGAAAGAACAAACCTGGAGGGATTCAATACCAGTTGTGCAGCTCAGTCTTTCACCATTCCATGTACTACAGTATTGCCCAGGATAGCAAAGCCATAGCCATCTAGACAAATCCTCTAGCTTTCATTTCCAGCTTCAGGGACATTAATGCATCAACAAATTCATAAATGAAAACTATCAAATGGCACTAGGAGAAGGGGTCTCCTGAAACGCTGAATGACGAGTCAGTTTTGATTATCTGGGACAAAAATACGGCAGCACCTGCAGGGTTAATTAAGCAGCTCAAGATCCTGGGCTTCACAAAAGGAAACCTTTTTCCTACTTTAAGGACTGTAAACACTTGTGCTGAACTAGATGGGCATTTGATAAGTTGTACAGCATGTAGCAAACTCCGAGGGATCTCTAGTTAACACTCAAATTCAGTGTTAACACTTAACAGAACAGTGGTAAGCCGTGCTGCCAAGGTCAACTGCACAGATGTACTAATTGTATTATGAGCTTGACATCTAGTGGCCACCCCTGGCAGGGCAAAGCAGGCAAAGGTTAAATCAGCAAGCCTTGTCAAAGCACTTCTAACTACCCACCCTCAGGGAGAGGAGGCCTGGGGAAGCTTTCTGGCACTCCGCGGTCCCACCTTCCGGCCGGCATTCCCCGGCGGAGCTCCCGCGGCGCGGCACGGCGCGACCCATCCGCGCAGCGCCCACCTGCGCCCACCCCGGCCCGCGGCCCCGCGGCTGCTGCAGGGGGTCCGCAGCCTGCCCTAGCACTTCGGTGTGCCTCCCTCCCTGCCTCCGAAGTCTGGAAATGCTTTCGCTGTTTCTTTTGCAACCAGTGATAGGTTTCAGATTTTTTTTGCGGGGGGAGTGGTGAAACTGGGGGTGTGTTTGGGGGGGGAAGATGCACCATACACAGCAGTATTAGAAAGTGGCAATAAGAATTTCAGAAGGGCTTTTTTGTAAAGATTTGCTTACACTATAATAACAAATATTGTTCAAGTATGCTGATTTTTTGCACCCTAACTATAGCAAGGAAATAGTAAAGCCCCCTCTCTTTAATTCTCTTTTCGCTTTTCAACTTAAAATATACAGTTTTTTAAAATGTGTTGCATTATGGTTTTCTATCACCCTTACAAACAATTGTCTTTCTATCTTTCATGGTTTTGAAGGGTATTTCCTTGATAAGAAGAAATGTTCTCTAGGTCTAACAACACGATAACTGAACCAGCTCCTAAAAGTACATTTTGGCCTAAATTCTGTTTTTTGTATTAATGGAGAATCTTCACTACATTTAGCCGGAAATTTTAAGAGTGCAAAGAAAACAGGGATTTACATTGATATATAAAATTCAATATGAATGTACTGCTAGAACTAGATTTACTAGTAGTTCCTCTGGAAAAAAAAATACAGATAATTACTCTTACTTTACAAATAAAATATAATGAAAGAAATTATTTTTATATGCTTTATTGCAGAAACTGTGACTGTATTTAACTATTTAAATGTCATGCCAGACCAGGTTTATTATCAGCAAAAGTGATTGACTCATATCCTGACTGCTGGATAGTTAACAGATATGCTTGGCTGTGTTTGGCAGACAACAAATCAAATGAAGCAGAGATATCAGGAAAATCTTCCCAGGACTCAGACTATTTTTCAGATGGTAGACTATTTTTCAGATGGCACTAATACTCTTTATAAATTAGTTTATTTTTACTCTTTTTCTAATGCCACATGTTTTTTGAATCGTAACTTTTCCTCTATCTTAGGCAAGGAAAAGTAATTTTCAACAGCTAAATGTATGCAAATTAATAGCCTAATTACACAGAATTTAAACAAACACTTTTCAAAATTTCCTCCCTCTCAGTCTGAAAAAAGTGCCTTAATGTCTACCTCAGGAGATGGTAAGACTTCAGGACCAGCATCATGAGATAAAATCTGACCCAGTTTTGTCTACTTTCATTGTTATACATACATCAGCAGATTGGCCGATTGCTGAAGTTTCCTTATTATTTCTTTTTATTTCCTTATTATTCCAAATATTTTTCTATGGCTAACACAAATCAGTGCAGAGTATTTTTAAAATTATACAAACACAGATGTTACATAGTTTGAAAGTGAAGTCTCTACTGTAATGGCAAAAGTATTTATATAAAGTTTCGATTAACATTTCTAATCAAAGGGACAATTTATAGTGATACTTATTTGGCCTTTAGTTTTCAAAACAAAAAGCCTTCTCTTACACTTGCCTCAGAACAAACATTCACAAAAATCACCTAAGTTTTATGTTTACCGACAGCTGCTTGTGACTTCTGAAGTTTTAAATGCAACAGTGTCTAAGCCATAGAGAATAACCTCAATTTCATATGGAGCAATGTCCCCCCAAAATGTGTTTTAACCCTCCCTTTATGCAGATTGAGTGGCCACACTCACATGAGGCTGGCTGCTACATACTGAACTGTGTCTTTGCTGTAGCTGAGCCTGTGTGTCTCTGCACATACCCCAGAAGAATACTGAGTGCAGCCACCAAACTGCCCAAAACTATAGAGCCCAATCCCACTTTACCAAGATCAATTAGTTTAGACTGTGTTGTATGTACTGAAGAGTGGGAAGAAAAAGAGGTCCAATGTTTTAAAAAATGACTGCAAAAGGCACATTAGAAAACTCTCTTTACACAGTTCACTACAAGGTATCCCTTCCACCTCAGGCAAAACAATGATACATCTTTGCCAGAAACTTCATATGAAGAAGTCTAAAGCACCATTTTTCATCACTCTTACCAGAACCTCACTTGCACACTCTAAGAATCACTTTTCAGGACTACCAAAAAAACCCAAACAAACAAACAACCCCCCCCCAAAAACAACAAAAAAACCCAACGGAAATGAACCCCCCCGCCAAAAAAACCCCACAAACAAACAAAAAGCTTTTTATTATCCCTACCTTTAAAATACAAATGCTATGACCATGGTTAATTTTAAAATTAGTTGGAGTTGAAGCATATGCATTGCATCTACAATTCTGATTCATTTGTAATCTGTTGAATTAGGCAAGTGTATTAGAAATGTAATTCCAGCTATTACAATGCATTACATTTACTGAGAAACTGAGATTATTGTATTCTACAGGCAGTCATCTGAGTCCTTCTGCTGCTGTTTTTAAATGATTTCCAGCAGATCTTCTCATTTAGCAACCTCAAATAGTGTTTTTTTTTAAAATACGTATTTTTTGTTCACTCTTCTACACTGCAATTATTCAAGAAGTATATCATTAGCTGTTTGTTAACATTCCTTTTCAAAATTATTTTAAAATACATTTTTTAGCATTTCGCTTTTGACAATTTCAACCGATTTTGAGTGTATATGTGTAGTTGATGACATGCTAATTATCTTCAGACTTCCAACAATTTCTTGCCATCATGACAATGTCCTGTTTGAATGCAGTTGTGCTATGCTGTAGCCCCAGCTGGCTATAAAATTATTTGTTTAGATTCTAAAACTTTTGTGATAACTCTAGCATGAATGTTCTGCTGTGACCAGTCAACTTAAAACTCGGCCTAATGTTTGTCTTCCATCCTGCACCCCAAACTGCCAGGCTTCTCTCTGTTGCTGTGAATGTCTCTTCACTGTAAAGATTACATTTATGGGACATTAATTTTCAAATGCTTTGTTTTATAAAATCTATTTTGAGGTGATATTTAATATGATTTCATTAAATTAATAATAATCTTCATTTGTTTAGTCTTGCGTTAACTCCTTTGGAGACAAACAGCAAAATGAGTGAAAAAGCTACACATATGAAATAACACTGCTTAAACAGTTTGCTTTCTTAAAATGACAAACGTTCTTGCACTGTGCAAACTATTTTTGGCCTGTTGCAAAATATACTCAGGAACTGTAGCAATATCTTGATCACAGCTGTGAACAGAAACGAAGAACACTGACTTGACAAGAAGTGTTTTAATTCATGAGATTTGGGGCTCTCATTGTTTCTGGCCTATAAAATTGCTTTCAAGTGTGGCAATCGTTAGGCTTCCTAATATAACGTGTAAATGATTTACATTACACTAATGTGCACTAGATAGCCCTCTGCTCCTGTAGCCTGTCTCCACCTTGTTCACATTTCTCAAATGAAAGTGCAAACCCAACTTTAGCTTGTTAATTGTTAACTATCAAGGGTTTCACTCTATTAATTAAAATATGTTTTAAGAAAAGGAAACATAGCACATTTTGATAACAGCCTTCTAAGGCTGAAAAGTATTTACATTGTTGCATTTTAGGGCTGCTGTGAAAGCCGATTTTGTGCTATTCAGGGACCACAATAATAACGCTTTAAAATTCCTCACTGGGATGCAATGTAGTCCTTTTGATGGAAAGACTGTCTTTCTCATTCGGCAGAAATAAATCCATTCATTTGATCATGTAGTCATTGAGGGCAATACAAAACAAACCAAGTGTGAGAAATTCTATGTGATGAAGTAAACAAAACAAAACCCCCCCCAAAAAGGGAAAAAAAAAACCATTTCCATGACAAAAAGATTCTTTGTCCCTAATCTACCCACCATATGCAAGCGTTTCTTTTTAGCATATCTCTTGTTCTAATCTCGGGTGACATGGCTACATAGATAAGATTCACAAAACAAAACAAAAACCTAGTTTAACAATTTTTTTCAATTTATTAACTCACCAGGAGTGTCATAATGAAGTAGTGGGGTTTTATTTTTCTGTATTGAAATGGATTCAGAGCATGTAAAAGTTCATCATGCTAAAGATAAATTCTTAGACCTAGAGCCCAACTCAACAGAGATGGGCTCAACAAATCTTGCTTTCACAATGAAATACTAATTCTCCTCTGATTGTCTATATTAATTTATTTTACACAACCACAGTTTCCTAAGTAAAAAAAAAAAAAAAACAACAAAAAACTGAAAACCCACTGCTTTGCTGCTCCACTGTGACAGAAGGAAGCATTTCTCTGTGTGCCTGTTATTGTCAACACCCAAGTGGTTTTTCCTGGAGTAGTGGCAGGAGCCCCCTTAGCAGCTCTGGACAGTGTGGGACTTGCTCCCTGCCTCCCCAAATGCCCTGGGAAGGAGCAGGAGGCTTAACAATTTGCCAGTCTGACAGATGTTTTAACCTGATGAAGTGGATTCATGCTGCCTTAAGCTTCAGGGCTGTAAAGTTCAGATACAATAGTCAAAATCCTCCTCGAGCTTCAACTTTGCTGCCTTTCTCTCCTCACAGATGCAACTTCAGAGTAATTGCAGTTTTAGAGCAGGAGAGGGACTTTTTTGTTTTCCTTTTTGAAGGGAGGAGATAATACAGTGGAGCAAGGGGCCTACACAGAAAGCCGAAAACATCGGGGATCCCGCTTGGTTATGCGAGAAACTATGAAAGCAGTGACCTCTATGCAAAGAGGGAAAGAAAAACTTTCAAGTGGAAGCTCTCAACTTGGTCCAGGAGAAGAGAGCATGGGCCGTAGTGTGCCTTTGCACACTGCAGTGCCAAGGACTATTAAGGAAATTAAAACTAATTAAAAAAAAAAAAAGAAAAAAGGAAGACGAAAACTGTGCAGCCCTATTCCAGAAAAGAAAATTACAGCAAAGTGGAAATAAAACGGGATTACAGTCCAAATCTCTCCAGCTTTGGACACTTGTTCACTAGCAGCCTGGCAGCCCAGATGCATAAAAGCAAGTGTGCGTGTGCCTGCGTGTGGGGAGGAAGCGAGGAATGGCGGATGGGCGAGAAAATAACCCTTCCCCACTGCCTACAGCCGGCGCGACAGAGGCTGGTGGCGGTGGTGGCACTCCGTGTCACCTACCACTGATAATAATTACAGTCGCAGCAGAGCCAGGAGGCGAAGGGGGGAAGGCAGCGTAGGGGGGAAGGCGAAAAGCTGCTGTTCAATCCTCTCGAAAATAATGGAACCAACTCCGCTGGCCCCGCGCACCCGAGCGGCCCTGCCCGCTCCTGCCAGGGTCCCCCCCGGTCCCCCGGGGCAACGGGGGGAGCTGCCAGGGCAGCCCTCGCAGCCCTCGCAGGCGACCCGGGGAGACGGGGGCATCCCCAGGCAGTGGCCGCCGTGGGGCTGCCCCGGGGCCCGGCAGTGCACGGCCCGCGGGACCTCCCGCAGCCCCGGGCAGGGCACTCCGGCCCCGGCTGCCCCAACTTTCCTGCCGGTGGGGCGAGGGGAACACGGCTTCTGTCCGCTCCGAGCCTCCGCCGGGAAGGAGCAAGAGGGAGAGAAAGGGGGTACCCAATAACACAGAGAGAAGGAGAGCAGCGGAGAGGAGGAGGAGGAGGCGGCAGGCGCTGCTCCGGGGCGCCCATTCCTGCAGCTGCTCGAGCCCGGGTGAGTGGGGAGGGCCGAGCCCCGTCGCCGAGCCCAGCCGCGATCAAAGCGCTGGGGAGGCCGGGAGGTTGCTGCTGGGAGGGCTGGTTAGGCAGGGGGTGGGCTGCAGAAACTTGGCTAAACTGTGAACTTCTCAGTGCCGCTGCCTCTTCCCCCGGCTGCTCTAATTCCCATTCTCCCGCTGCAGAGTAATTGCGCTCCCATGTCCACCATCACCATAAATTCACCTATCTCCATCCGAAACACACTCACAAAAAGAGAGAGAGAAGGAGAAAGAGGCGCCGGGAGCCCTTACCGTGCTCAGAAACTACCTCTGCTTGCAGCTCTTCGTCCGATTTGAGATGCTGGGGTTTCGCTTGCTTTCGACGAGACATGCTGCTAACTGAGCCGTCTTGACTCTGCTTTTTGCAGAGGCATCAGCGACGTGGAGGTTGAATGGAGGGGGAAGGAATTGGGAACGAAGGAAGGGGGGCTGGAAATAACTGTTCACAAATAAAAGTCGAGTTGCAAAACAAACCAAATAAACAACAGAAAAGGCAACCAACACCCCGGGGAAAAAAAGAAAAAAAAAGGCAAGTCTAACCAGCCAGCCAAACTGGGAGTGAGTGAGTGAGTGCGCGGGTGAGCGGGTGAGCGAGAGGGGGATGAGCCGGGCGGGGTATGCGCGGGGCGGCGGGGTGTGCGCGGGGCGGCGGGTTGGGGAGGCTGCGCGCAGCGCGCATGGGGCTCAGTAATTATGATTGTGAATAATGCATGGCGATTAATGGTGCTGGGGGCGAGCGCGGATTGGCGCGGCTCCAGCGGACTCAGGCTGCATATGTAAATGAAGGACGGGGCTCCGCAATTAGCCGCTTCGCTCCGCCAAATGATGCGTCTCCCCGGCACCGGCAGCGCCGCCTGCGAGAGGCACCGACCGCGTCGGTGGCGGCGGCAGCGGCAGCAGCGGCGGCAGCAGCGGCGGCAGCAGCGAAGCACACACGCACCACGCAGGAGGGAATCTGTTTTGCACACACTTTACACAACATATGTGCAAGGTTCACTTGTTGGGAAAGGTCACGATCTTCGCTTTTCTGTCTGTCGTGCTTTCTTCCCGCCCGTCTCTCAGTTTCTTTTGCTCTGCTTTCTGCTCTCTTTGCTTTATTATTTTTTTCTTTTCCCTTTTCTTTCTTCACATCACTCTGTGTCCTCTGCTCTCTCGGTCTCTCTTTCCCCAGAAGTTGAGCTGACAAGCATCTGATTTCTCTGTGTGCGTGAGTAATTTCTTCCCAGGAGGAAAAGAAACTTTTGTGTATGCCTTTTCTTTTTCCTTTTCTTTTCGGTGTGATTTCTTTTGCGACGTTGTACTGCTCTTTCCCCTCGATCTTCACACGCTTCTCTTTAGCTCTTCCTCCATCCTTTCTCCTTTCCCGTCGCTCTTTCCGTCTCCCCTTCCCGGCTGACTTTTGTTCTCTCCGCTCTCGAAAGCGCACGCACGCACACGCAGAAGACCTTGGGCAGTTTTGTCTTTCACCTCTCCTTCCTTCTCTTTGTCTTCCAGCTTCTTTCTCCAAGCAGAGACTCCCCGTTGGTGGTGGTGGTCACTTCCTGTTGTCCATTGGTAGGAAGTTTTTTTCTTTCTCCCTCTCTCTCTCAGGTTGTAATGACTTTTTGTGACACTCCTCACCCTTCCGCCCACCCACCCC
>VZRR01005328.1:162258-184758 GCA_013398015.1 Oreocharis arfaki
GGGGGAGGGGGATGGGATTGCTTAGCCGCGTAAATCTGTGCGCACCCACATAGGTAGGGGCGCGCAGGCGAGCGAGGAGCGTGGTTGCGGGGCTGGCAGTCACGCGTGTTCCGGCTCAAACCGCGCCCGCTCGCTTCTCCCTCGCCGTGACTGGGGGGTCCACCAAAATACTTTACTACTGATGGGAAGCAAAAGTTGTTTTTTTCTCCGTAATTAAATCGAATTTGTTAATCTTCTTCTTCTTTCGCGATGTTGCTTTCACTGTCAGAAGCTACACGTTATTATTCTGCCTGCTTAATAATGTTATTTACCAACCAGTACACTATTTTTTACATTAATGCGACACCTAGTTATGCGTTTGCTTCAATTTTTATCCTTATTCGGAGTTCATAAAAACCATCAGAAAGCGTATCTACAAGATTGACTCTACAAAGAGCATACAAGTAGTTCTGCCTACACTTATGCTTATTCAAGGCTTTTGTTCTTAAACCCATCAAAGTTACCAACATGCGGATGAGATGGATCTGACATTTTGTGCAATCCACCTAACATCTTTTAAAGTTATTATTTTGCTCAGCAACTTTATTCGAAGGGGCATGCAATTATTTGGGCTTTATTTTCTGTCATCTCCTACTCTTCCTAGCAGGCTGAAGTACCGTCTTCCCACCTCCTTTCCGCACCACAACTTTTGTTTGAGGACCCTGGGGTTAAATCCAGCACGGTTTTTTTCTGTTTAAAGCTGCAACAAATGACCGCTAATTCGTTCTCACGTGAGCAAAGATATTACCATACTAATATTATTATTGGAAAGAAGAGGTAATTGATAACACCACCTGCCACTCTGCGGCAATCACGATGATAAATGTTTCCATCAGAGAGAAATCTGTGCTTGGTCTACCACAGTCTAACCCAAACAGCATGTCAAATGTCAATTATAAAGATGTTTCTTTTCTATTAATTTTTTTTTTTTTTTTCGTGGAAATCAACTAGCCCCACCACGAGGTTTACAGAACCAATCTACAGCATAACTGTGCCTTAAACGTTTTGCCTTAAACATTTAAGTTACTTTTCCTTTTATTTAATACCATGCCACCCTTGGGTCTAAATAAACATTGATTCATATATACAGAAGCTTATGCTCACACGTAGCAAACTCCAATTACCATCTACTTCTGTTACTTAACCTAATAGCTGATACACTAATTTATCCAAGAATTTAAAATACTTTGGGGGATATTTGTGATACACATCGTTATGGGGACATTATCAAGACAACACGCATTAAAACTCATACAGACATGTCATTCACACATATGGATGCACAGGTGCCGTATATATTAAACCCCTGTATTTGTACTGCAACACGTCTGTCAGTACATGCTCCAGGAAATGCGTGTAGGAATGCAGCATGCATTCCTGGGCTTAGCCCCTTTGCAAAAATTCAGCGGGCTTAGCCCCTTTGCAAAAATCTCTATGCTTCTGAAAAAGACGAGATGAATATTTTTTTACATATATATATATATATATGTATACACACCGCAGGCACACACACACACAAATAAACATTGTTACATTGTCCACTAACTCCAACTATATAAATAGTGTTGGAAAGTATAAAAACTTGCATTGCCTTGGCTACAGATATGCTCAGAAGATTGTTATTAGTTTGTATTAATAGATGCAGGCCTCAAAAGACGAAATCAGCTATTGATAATTGCAAGAAGTATACAGCAGCTACTGTATCGATCGGCTTGTCCCTTATTCCCCTGGTATAGGAGAGATAAGAAGACACACTCTTTAGTGCAATATAATTTCTTTTGACCTATCTGCTTGCTACAGACTTATGATGAATAGCCAGAGTGGTTAAAGTCCTTTATCACGCAAGTTACCCCTTGATATAATATTGATTCTTTATAACTAGCTCCAAACACAAAAATCAAACTGTCCACTTGACCATCATCATCATCAATATCATCACAAAGGCTCTGGAATAAAGATCAGCACAGGACTGAAAACCCTTTCTATAATCTGCCCACCTAATCTTTATTTGCTGATGATGAAAAGAAAAGGGGTGTGAGAGTGCGTGTGTGCGCGCACGCTGCGGGGGCGGGGGCGAGCGGAACAGAGAATGTCATCTGAACAAATAATAATAAAAAAAAGCCTCTTAGCTTATGAAAAAGACCGTACAGCCACCTTCAAAAGAAACCAGGTGATGATCACCGAAGTTAATGATCACGCTTTGAAGACCCGCTCTGCTGAAGGAGTGGATTCAAGTGCGGAGAAGGCCCGACGTGATATTATACTGGGGTGCCCCCCCTCCGCCCCCGAGCGAAGCGGTCTGCGGTGAATACAGAGAGTTATGTAAGGAACAATCACGGCAGGAGTGGGATCAGGCAGCATTCTCCTTGGCTAGAGTCAGGACTAACAAGTCGTCTTCTCACTTTCTCTCCTTTTCGCTGGTCCACGAAGCGATCCATCATTTCTTTTCAGATCACCTCGTGATCCGGTAAAAAAAAAAAAAGCCTCACGGGAAAAAAAAAAAGATCTTAGGAAACGAGACGCTGATGTTTGGGTTGATGCTTAACGAGCATCTATAGGATGGTGTAGAAAAGAAAAAAACATAATCCACACGTACATTGCCCTAAATTAACGGCATTTTCTTCGCCTTCCCTCTCCATAGTACCAGCATGCTTTTGGTCAGGGTTGCATTAGCACAATCACCAGTAATTACAAGCGTGTGTACACTGGGAGAATGAAGATTGGGAAGGTGGGAGGTAGGACGTGATTCCCCTTTGGAGCAATCAGGACTGGGAAAGGTTTCAATCCATGCAAACGGTACGTTGATCATATTTAATGGGCTGGTTAGGCTGGCGCACGAGCCGAGGTGCCATTTCAGCGCAAGTTTGCTCTTTTCAGGCGAGAAGGGGAGGCGGGGGCAGGGAAGGAAGGACAGCGATGGAAGCGGCCACGGCAGCTGAAGTTGCATTCACTCCGTCCAGCGCCCCATGGGAGCACAGCTCCGGGGAGAAGGCCCTCCCTTACCACGGACACCCTTTGTGGGGGACGGGGCGGGCGGGGGGCAGCGCCGGGCACACGCCAGCAAGACGCGGCCGCGCCGAGGGACGAGTGGGGCCGGACCTGCCCTGCCGGGGGTACCAGGGCCGAANTCGGTGACACCCCCACTGCGCCGCCGCCAGCTTCTCCAGAGCGAGCCGGTTGCTCCCTGTCTTCCCGTGGCCTCTCCAGCAGCCTCGGCCCCGGCAGCCGCGGGGCCGCCGCTCCCCGACGGGCCTTTCCCCGGGAGAAGGTTCCCACAGGGAATTTCCACCCACGACTGTGGCCCAGGGAGGGTCGTGGAGGTGGCAGCCGTGACAGCCGGCGGCTTCAGCACTGGGAGTCGCGGCCAGGCTCCTGCCGTTCCCAGCTCCCCCCTCCCCCGCGGATCGGAGACAGAACCCCCCACCCGTGGGAGCAACAGCGGCAACAATTACTGCCATCCTTCTCCCAAACACTCCACACCGGAAGCTCCGTTTGCTCCATGAGCGGCTCATAATTGAGGATTTTAAAAAACTTTCCTCCTTCCCACTAAGTCCTCAGCACCCCCTCTCTCCGCTCCTCCTTCCCACTGAAATAATCTGCAGGGTCATTGAAAAAAACCCAAATCAACAACGCAGGGTGGGGGAGGGATGGGAGAAATACCGAGATCCGCCGAGGCCTCGGTTGCTGCTCCCTCATCGGGGCACACGGGCACAGAGCCCTCCTGACGAGTTCCCCAGCCCCAGCAGATATCTCAGATTTATTCACTGCCCTTTGCAGTAGATATTGTTAGATAGTGAAATCAGTCGATCGAAATTTCAAAAAGACAGTCTTTTGTCCAGGTTATGACATGTAGCTTGAGATTAATTATAAAATGGGCATCACAAGTACACACAGGTGAATGAATGGAGAGTGTTCTTAAGATTTCAATGCTTTTTGGGATAGCAAGAGGCAAGGTTTCTCAGAATATGCAATCTAATCCATGGTGGTGTCTTCCTAAAACCAGATGATGACAGAAGGACAAAAATGAAGAAGTGGAAATGGACAAAGCATCATGACAGTGGCTGGTGGGAGAGGGGCAGAAGAGTGCTTTCAGCCTTACTGTACTAGTACATAGAAAAAGTTGATCAAATGATGATGGAACAAACTGGTTGGTTTGTTGGGGTTGTTTTTTTTTTTTTTGTTCAACAATGCATATCTTTGCTATGACCTAATGATATTTGTGCTATTGAACTTCACAAAATGCATTCATGCTTCCCTTGGCAGGTCTAGGTGTAAGGGTTGATGACTAACAAAAGTAATATAGATTAGAATCAATTCCCCTTATCTGGTGACAAAAAATAACATCGTGTCAGCACTGTCTACATCCTAGCGTCAAATGACACAATATAATTTGATTAGTTGAATAAATAATCAGCTATGTCCAGACATATAGGTCACCTACTTGTAAATTAGATTACCCTGCTTGGGTACAGGCAGCGCCTGATTAGGAAACAGCTTCTCTCTGTGTCACTCTAGCTTCCCTTTAGAAAGAACGCCTGATATTTTCAAATGCAAGGGCTTTTAAAAATGCTTTTATATTTCGCAAAATCTCGTATGTGTTTTCATGTTCGCCTGTGACATTTATGCACTTTGTGCTAGAGATACCACCTTTACTACCAAAGCTGGCTGAGTTGTCCCTGTTTGTCTGAGTATTTGCAAGTTTTAAATGATAGCCCATGTGCTGTGATCTGAAATAAGGATAGCTGAAATACAATCTTTTTGAAAACTAGGCAGCATACATTTCCATAAATGATTTTGGCTAGCCCACTCAGACTGCACACCCATATGAATAACAGGAATGTGAGAAAGAATAAAGTGTTAGATAAGGGAGCATGGAAACATTTAAATTCTGAAGTCCACTCTGAGGAAGATCATCAAATCTCAAGATAAGTGTGTTGGCTTTTCAATGCAAACCATTATGTCACACTGCAGAAACAGGAGAAAGCTCTGAGTCTGTGTGAAGGCTTTTTAAGGGTTGGAGTTTCTGCTGGGTTTGAAACTTTTTGTAATACTCTATTGGCCAGAGAGATCTGTGAAAAACTTTCTGGCACTTTACTTTTACCTTAATTTCTGAATAACTTTTCACAAATTAAGTAAGCAACATGCTGGAATATGGTTTCCTTTCAGACCAAGTGTGTTAGTCCTTATAGTGTAGCCTGGGTTAGAATCATTCAGAGATCTGTAGAGATCAGGAGGAGGAACAAAAAGTGCAGCCTGGAAGTGCAGCCTACTTGGTAAAGAAGTGCTATTAAAAAGGGAGAAAAAGAAGAGTTTGATAAAACAGACTGAGTCACTTGAGTAGTAAAAGAATGGTGGTAAGGGCAAAAAGGTGAAACAGAGATGGTGGGAAGGGAGATTACATGGACAGAGAGAGAAGAGGCAGTGTGTGTGTGTGTGTGTGACGGTGGAGAAAAGAAGTGTTTTGGAAATGAATTCACAGAAATTAGCAGATGAAAAATTACAGCCTCTATTTTACATTGAGGGTTATACAAGGTAGGATTCTTAAAAAAAGCTCAAGACTCCCAATAAAAGGACAATATTCTGAGGATTTTGGTATATCAGACCTGTGGATCCTGTTTAAAACTGTTCTTCTTTGAATGTAGAATGAAACATAAATTTATTTGAGAAGTTTCTAGGCATAAACAAGCACAAAGGCTAATTTTTGATATGGCAGTGTTGCTCTCTTTGGATGTACCATTGACAAAATGAAACAAAAAATACAGTTCTTCCCTGCTTTGCTTTCTAAGAACTCCAGCAGCTGATAGTGTCCCATTATTTTAGATGTTACAGATGTATTTTATATGTAAAAGGCACACCTTTTAGTTTAAAGTGCTCATAATGTGGCCATAAAATAGCACACATTTTCAAGCACATGCATTTGACTCCTTTACTAATGTCACCTGACAGACCTTTCACTTAAGGTAAACCAAAATGGCAGGGGCAGTATTGACGTGCTGGTTTTGTTGTTTTGGTTTGTGTTTTTTTTCACCACTGAAAGGGATAAAATGGTGGGATGGTGAGGGGGAGTGACTCAGATAAAATTTATAAAGCACCACCTTTGGGTTCCAAAGATTTACCTAAGGAGTGCAATAATACTCCCAACTCATGATTTTATACCGTTATAACAAAATCTCTACCACTGCTGTGATCAAAATCAATTGATCAGTCAATCACCCCGCCTGCCTCTGCCTGCTAAACAGGAATGATACTGCAGCATCTATTCTTGCCCCTCTTTGTGAGAAAAAAGGAAGAGTTTTGCTTCCCGGTTTGGAATCTGTTTCCTGAATGAACGCACCAGCTTTTGTATGTGTGCATGTGCACCTATGTGTGTATAGAAACACAGAATAATTTAGTTTTTAAAAGGTCTTTAAGGTCATTGAGCCAGGTGTGTACATTTCATAGTCGCATACAGAACTGTGCAGATATATCCATGTAGATCTGAAAACTGTGTTTGCACACCTCTATTCTCTCGCTGAAAACACGGTTTGATTTTGAAGTAACATCCAGCCATGCATTCCTCTTTTCAAAAACGATTATCTTCACAATTTGTGCAGCTGGTTGCAGTATCTATGACAGTAGTTGTGCTGTGTTTTCCTTGTCAGGTGCAGAGAAATGTTTCTGGTTGTCAGATCCACCTTTCCCCATAGTGGGAGATTTCTTGCTCAAGTATATATTTATTTCTTGTGTGCTCTCAAAGCAAAAAAAATTGTCTATATCATGTGTTACAAGCACATTTTCCAAATGCAGAATCTGACTCTTAGAGACAGTATATTAAATTCATGAGAACAATGAATTCAATCCATTAGGCAAGTTTCTCATAATTTTACAAATAATATATTAGCTTTACATTTAAACAGGAAAGGAAGAGAGACATACACAAACAGAGGGAAGGTGAACCAGAAGGTTGAGACCAATCACTGGTATCTTATGGTTAGAAAAAAATTTCCATGATGGGCAGGTGATTTTAGAGTCAACATCAGTATGGTTTCTGACATTTCTCTAAAGCACCTGGTACAGGTCAATGCCACAGACTGATAAGAAGCAAGCCAGACAACTGTCCTGTGCCAGCATGACAATTTGTATGTCTTTCTGTTCTCTGGCAAGGGTGCATTACATCTGTACATCCTTAGTGCTTCCTCTCATCTGCTTCCCTGTCTCAGCTTCCATGAGAGAGTAATACCACCTCTATATAACCCAGTGCAAGTTGCTCTCTTTGAAATAACCTTTGTTTTATTTAGTTGTGGAGGAGACTCCATAACAGAGAGGGAAGGTACACAGGGGCAGGAGGGACTGCTGTGATGACAATGCTGTCTGTCCTGCAGGTCCATCTTTCTGTGTGTCAAATCCTGCCTGCATCACAAGTCTTAACACTTAACTTCAACACAAATCTGGTTTCCGAGCTTCACCATGTCCCAGATCATGGAATGGGGCAACACTCTCTTGCGTTGCAGGTACCGGACATTAATTCATGCTCCACGGTGGACATTGCATAAGTATGGGCAGTGCCATGCTGTGAAGCCAGGCGTTCCTGTCAGGAAAGGAAGAGCTCAACTGCTTTTCTCCCCTGCATGTAGCTCTAGCAGCAGTCCTCTCAGTTTGTCACCAAAGAGCTGATTTATGCCAAGGGTTTGCTTTTGAGAAAAAAACCCCACTTTTAAGCCTTGTTGCAAGACATTGACATGCAGGTGAATCAGGTAGTCTTGTTGTGTTATTTTCATGTACTTGAAATCCATATAATTTATTTTAACGGTCAAAAATAGGATAGGCGAGGTGGTGCCACATACGTGTTCTTTATTGCCTGTTTCATTAGCTGAGTTGTTTGGACCCTGCTGTTTTCAGAGAAAGATTTTGTATTTGACACATCGTGCTAATATCAGTCATTAGGTACAGCTGCCTGTGATTGGTGCTCTATAAATACCTATGCACAAGTGGTTTGTGATTGTTGCTGTGTAAATACCTACCAGTGATAGCCCTGCACTGGCTAGGAAATGAATCGGATTGTCCTACAAGAAACACATAGAAGTAGGTAGTGAGAGCTCTAGGTGTTCTAAGCTCCTTTGCAGAGGCAATGAAGATGGTTTCAGGGGCAGGTGGCCTCACCAAGGTGCAGGTGCTGCTCCTAGTGTCAAAGACCCCTGCAGCTTTGCCTGGCTTCCAGGTAGTGTGGCATCAATGGACATTCACAGTGTGTTTTCTCCACTGGCTTTTCCTACCTGAGGGGACCAGACCAGGAAAGACAGTCTGCTGGAAAGTTTGGTGTCACATGGCTGAAGTAACTACACAGACTTCTGCCATAGCTGATCACTGAAGTGTGGAGTTTGCCCATCCTTAGCCTCATCTCTCATTCTGCTGTCACTGTTTGACAGTTTGTGCCATACCCTCTAGTGCCTTTCAAAAATATCTTCAAGTCCACATGTAAAGCCTTTACACACAGACTGAGTAGCCTGTGTTGGGGAGTGATTACAGCGCAGGTTCGATTTGTCTTTGTGGTAGGATTTTCCCTTTTTGCATCAAGCATACAAGGTAAAGCCACTCAAATTGTTGGTTCTTTCTGCAATTTGAGAGAGAGATACATTCTTCACCTTAGCTCAGGAACCATGGATCATACCTCCAGGTGAACGGAGGTAAGAAAGAAAACTGTGAGAAAAAGGTTTTCCCTTTGTTGCTACAACTTGGCTGAGTGAACTTTCAGTCCAGGCCATGTGAAGACAGGAGCTCAGCCTTAGGCTTGTTGGAGAGTTAAGACAAGCTCTGAGGGGCTCCTACATAAACAAACTGGACCTTCAGCACTGGTGTGTTAGTCCAGCCAGGAAACTGTTCTTGTGTTGGCTACTCAGGCTGTTGGGAACGCTGTCTTGAACTCAGTTGCTGAAAGCAAAATTTAGTCCTTAGAGACGTGTTGGAGGTTAGGAAGTCCAGGCATTTCAGATGTGTGAAGAATAGCGACATCTTAAACATCAGTAAAAGAACTTTGGGTTGTAGAGAAAGTGATGACCATGATAAAGTAAAACATACCAATGCCCCTGTAATCTGCATTTGCACAGGGCCAAATATATTCCTGCTTACAGAAGTCAGTAGTCTGACACCCCAAATTATGTGGACCTGCTGATTTCAATGGGAATTGCATCCTGATATAATATAGAATCAAATTTGGCTGTTACATCAGATTGGTGTAAGTTACAGTAATTTTGAACATCTGTTGAATCACAATTAAGTATGATTATGTACTTCACCCCCTATAGTCATTTCCTTACCTAATTACATCCAACCACTTTGCATGCCACTATTGAATTTGCCCAGGTAGCTCTGCAACTGCGATGATGTTGAGACAAGAAAATACTTTTTAAAATTAAGAGCAATTTACAATATGTTATACTTTCAACATTCAATTAAATAATAAAGATATGAGAATAAAATCCTTTTGTAACTCCAGGGAGCCACTGATGGAATAATCTGCAAATAAGATTAAAAGATTTCAGTACAACTAAGATTGCCTTTCGTGACCTTAAATGTCATCCACCTCAGATTTAATTCCAAACACTGAATTTTTCCATTTTCATTAGTCAGTCCAGGAGAGAGATGATAATGCTTTATCATGATGTACAAGATGGGTATTAGTGTGTGAATAATAATTTATTTTCTAGGAATACATACTGCTCAATTTATATTTCCATTTCAACAGTAAAACCTTTGCTGTATAATGTATGTAAAGCTCCCACCTGCAACCATGATTATTCTGCACTGTTGACATCACATTATTATGCAATCAATACTTTGGCATGACTTGCATATTTTTTAGTTTGTCTGGAAGTTTGCTACTTCTGCTTTAATAAAGAAATCTTTCCTACTTTACTACTATCCAAGCGCATTTTTGATTAGTAATTACACATTCCCACATGAACAGCAAATCGGATGAAAGAACTATCCCTCTCCCCGCTATATATCACCAAGATGGTTTGGCCTAAGTGGAATTTCAATAGTCTATGAGAGATTCTGAGGGGGGAACAAAGAGGAAGACTTATTTTTTCATTGTGTATTCCAACAACTGTTTAATATGAGTTAATTTCATAGGCAACCTAATTTTAGGCTGTGCATTGCAGGACATCTAATCTGAAGCAATTTAGCAAAGTCTCCTAGAGTATTATCTGAGTTCAGGCTGAAGGGCTGGTACCAGAGTTTCCAGGTGGACCACTTGACAAAATTGTATTAGAAGATAACTGTGAACCATAAGAAGGTTTAATCAGATTCTTTTCAAGAAAAGATTCAGAAATCCATTAGGCTCACTAGCAAAACTGATTGCCTTGAGTGGGGTATGGGTTTGCATTCTTTCATGTTCTACAAAAATGGCCGATCTTAGTCTAGGATTATATATTTCCTGCTTGTTTAGGGAAGCTGGCACCATCAAACCACCCAACAGAAAAAGCAGCAAGTTTCAGAATTCCCCTGCAAGATATCAGTAATAGAGACCTCCATTTTTAGTAGGAGGCTAGTAAGGCAAAGATATGAAATGACTTCAGAAATCCTGTCTCTGCTCTTGGGAGCCAAGTCACTTGTATTTCTAATGAGATCTTTCCTCACAGGCAACTCTCCATCAGAGCCACACCTGTGTTTTAATTAGGATGTATCAAACCAGAAGGATTTTCACAAAAGTGACTTTGCTTTGATAAATGAGGGTTTTCTGATAAGGCTTGGTTCTGTTAGAGCATTCTTTACCAGTGCTGGTGACCTCAGTTCTTGTACCCATGTTACAAAGAGCCGTGGTAAATTGTGTTCAGATACTATAGCTTTCATCAACTCCAAGCCTCTAGAAAGCTGCTTGCATATGTTGGATAACAAATATAGACTCATCATTTCTGTCTGATGAAGTTTATGCACTAGCCAGATGCATAAGAGTTCCAAAATGCAGTAACTGGCATGAAATTATACAGATAAGACAGTAATGAAGTCTGAGTTAGGACTTGGGTATTCTATGTGTCTCCTGCAAATAGTCTCTAATGCTTGCACCTATGTTTATGTACTACAACTTTACAGATACTTTATTTGATTAATCATAACACTCCTACTGACACTATGATGCTCCTAAATCTCACAAAATAATATTCAACAAGAACCAATTAGAGCTAGACTGACCTGATTTGTTTAAAGCAGGATATGTAATTCTGAATCAGCATTCAAAGACAGCTCCTTGGCTGGTGATAATCTATGAATGATACGTGTTTGGAAACATTACTTACTGAACTGAACTTCATAACAACTTTATGAAATACTTCAGCATTGTTCTTCCCATTCCATTTTAGATGAGACTGAGTCCGGATGATAAGATCACTGTTTTCCAGTGACAATTGGTGAGCACAATCCATGAGACGTGTTTCCAGAGGTACCAAGGACATAGACCTGTTCCTCGTTCTGTAAGGCAGGCAACATTAGGAGTTGTGTCACCTGAAGTTCAGCCTGAATTGTTACCAAAAGACCACTCTGTTGACACTAACCTGCTCCATTTGTCTCTGCCCAAAAGGACCATCCAGAAGCAAAAGCCATATAAAGATGTTTAGCACCATCTACTAATGACATGGTTAAAATAGCAGATTAAGTAACTTTGTGCCCTCTGTTACTTTCTCATGCAGTTCCAGAATAACTTATAACTTACAAATCTCAATAACTTATAAATCCTCCCTTTGCCTTGCTCTCTTTGGTATGTGGTACTCACTCCAACAGCTGAAGTTATATGGGAATTGTTATCTGAATGGAGAAACCGGGTGTTTTATGCAGAGGACACCCAGCTGTGAACATTTCAGAAGTTTTTTCATCAGAATGTGTTGATTTCTTTCTCTTTTTCTTCAGTATAGGTAAAGCAGAAATATGCGACTAGTTTTCAGTTACACACTGCTCAGGTTGTGATATATGAACTTCTTAAAAAGTTATCAGCAGTTCCCTTGTAAGAGCAAGAGATCAGAGCTCTTGCACATGTTAATACAGAAGGTCAGCATTAGGCTTCATGGCAATGGGAAAAAGAAAAATTTGGTTCTTTATGGGACCCAGCTACAGTCTCCATGACTGAAATACAAATCCCATGTGGAGAATATGCATCGATTTCCTTAATGAGGATAGTAGGGATGCACCACAGCATAGAACCAAAAGCAAATGAGCAAAGTTGCAAAGGATACAATATTTGCCTTTCACAGGAAATTTAAGGATTTCAAGATTTATTTTGCTTCTGAAACAGAATAAAATCAAATCACTTTAAGTGACATTTTCGAAACAATTTCATTTTAGGCCGCAGTCTTTATTCTCAATTTAAAATATAACACCATCTGAAGGAGTAATTTCAAAATGAAAAATAGAGTCACTGTTCTGAAAAGGTTAATGTAGGGTATTTTAACCTTACCGAAGGAGTTGTAATTGTTTTCCAGATTTTGTTGAAGTTGACACTTTCTCAGAAGAGCTTTGTTTTCAATCAAACAGCAGTTTTCCACTGAAAAAACATTCAGTTGGAAAAGTTCCACTCAAGCTAGATGAAGCATGGGAGGTTTGTAGATAAGGAGAATATAATTAGCTACAATAGAAATTTTGTCAGAAGGCTGAGGCTAAGAGCTCTCATGCACCGCATAAATACCACTGCACTCCTGAAAAGAGGACAAGCAACTAGGGCTGTTATTTTGCTTCCCTTCCAAAAGGTTGCTGCTGCTGTACTACATCAGTGTCCTCCCTGCCTAATCACACTGGTTCTACACCAACACAGTGGGGATGAGAAAAAACAACTGCTTGCTGAGGACCTATTTTTGGGAGAAAATCTGAGCATATACTCTGCTTTTGGTGTGCTACCAGTTACACTAAGGTCTCTGGGATGTCTCTCACAGCAGGAGCTGGGAGAAAGCAGCAGCACTGATGAACTGCCCATGGTCTGCTCTCTCAGGCATCTCCTTCTCAAGGTGTGGTCTCGTAAGATACCATTGAAGCTGGTGGGATGACAAAGCATGGATTTATGCAGTAACAGGCTTTCTTTTTCTGCTGACAAACAAAAGCCAAAATGGAAAACATATCTCCTAGAAATACTGCAAAAATAGAAATGAAAAATTATTTACCTGCAGGATATTATTCAGGATTTTCATTCACTTTTTAATAGGTGAAAGGAAGCATTGATACGCAGGTCTGCGTCATATTTTGCTAAGGCAGGCATCACTGCCTTAAGGCAAACTTCTTATTCTTGTTGATTTTACAAGGGCACATACTTATTCCTGGAAAGTAAGAAGGATCTTCCTTCGCAGTAAAGTAACATATGCCATGAAGCATCAGAAAGGAGCTGGGGTAGAAGGCAAATAATTTCCTTTGCTAGGAGAAGCAGCATAGTGGAGACTAATTGTCCAAAAATGTTATTGCTCAGTTTCTCACTCAAACTCATTTAGCTAACGAGGGTCAAATCCCATTTTCATATTGAAAGGGTAGGATGACTTTTTATTAAGGCAAGTATGACTCTACTTGTTTTATCATTATTCCCACCAAAACAAAATCTTCAGGCTGAAGATTACTGTATTCCAATTAGTATAACGCTTTGCAGGGAAAGCATCCAATCATTGTGAGAAAATTATGTTTCTCTATTAAACTAGCTGTCTGTGGAGGCTTGGTGTTCATTTTGATTTAGTGCTGGCATAAAATAGGTGCCAAAAATTTATGTAGGTTCAAAACTCAGGCACAGTTAGCACAGAAAAAATATTCACCAAGGGCTATTAAACATGAAACTGTGGCCCAGGATACTTTGAGCCACAGGCTGTTGAAAGATGTGTTACTATGTCAAGAAAGCATAACCAAATGTTTACCTACCTTTCTTCCCTAAGCATCTTTTCTCTCTGGTGAAGACAGAAATGACAAAGTTAAAGCTGCATCTTAATAGGAAAAAATATGTTTTAGTGTGGCCACAAGAGGCAGTCCTTTGAAATCTGAATATTCCCACCTTAGGCAGCCACCAACCTGTTGGTATATCTTTAGCAATGTGTTTTTATGCTGGTGCTCATGAATGCAACAACAGGTTGTTGTTCTGCTCCTTGCCTGCAGAGTGGCAGTTGATTGAGTACTTGCTGCAAGCATGCAGCATTGCAAAGGACAGAAAAACCCGAGACCAAACTCAAAACTAGTAAACCAACCCCCAAGCTCTTGAAAATGGATTTTCTTAAAAATTAAATTCCTCACAAATCAAACCTGAGTAGGGCAAGGGAGCAGACTGTCTGAGCTGGGGCAGCAGTGAGTTGTTAAGATATGCTGACAGGACTGAAAACAACTTATCACTTTCCTCAACTGTAACATGGGAGAAGTGTCATAGTGAAGCTGAATTAATCAGAGCTGATTTCTGGCAGCCTTTCTCTGAGTAGCATGGCTCTGAATTTCATTCAATCAACTGAAACTGATGTACTCAAAGTGATGCTACTCTGTGGCCTTAGTTTCCTTGGCTTCCTAGGTTTAAAAATTACCCTAAATTAACACCCTCAATTAAAAATTCCCTTAAATATTCTAATTTTGCACTGTGTAAGGAGTGTTTCTAGGATTTCCAGACTGGCTTCACAGTCTCTCAGAACAAATTGAGCTGATCTATTTTCATTTTGCCTGAGTGAGTACACACAAGTGACACTTGTGGTCTGATTCCACATTCTCCTTGCTGCTCTTGTTTGCCTGAAAAAAGCATCACACAGCTTCTCTCACCCCACTGGTGCATTAGGTACATCACAAGGTGTCCCAGTGCAAAAGAAATATAATTAAATCGTCTTTCCTCCTTCCCTATGCAGAGTGATGACTGGAACCAATGGAAAATTAACTGCAGGTGGCTCAAAATCACTGACGCTTTATTGCCTGCTGATTTGTCATTGGAGCACCTCAGTCTCCTTTCATTTACACGCATTTCCTCCTTTCTAATGGAAGGGGCACTTAGGAGCAAGTAACTTTTCTGTAAATTGGGCCGTATGTCTAGTCCTCCAGGGGCCCACAGTTTCAGCCCTCATCTAGAAATTTCAGAATAAATCAGAATACGACAAACCCTGAACTAGAATTACTTTACTGTTTATGTAAGAGCTTTTCCCTACAAATGGACTGACTACTTGAATTTGAAATCCTTTGCTCGTCTGGAAAGTCTCTGATCCAGTATCTGACAGGAGTAATGTCTCTCCTATCCCAGTCTCAAAAGACTTTGTTACTAGATCTTTTCCTGGAAAGCATGTCCAGCAGAGTGTCACAAGCCATCATTTTTCTGTCTAGCCAACAGTTGCCTTTTAAACTTGGCTTTCTCTAGGTATTGTTTTATGTGAATATGAAGTCCTCCTGTGATAGCAAAGAGTGCAGAAGTAATAATATATATTGCAATATATTTTCAAACCACCAGAGCCATTTCCTCCTCTTTTGTTCCCTTTTATGACCCTGATGTCATTTGGAATAAACTTTAATTGGGTCATTTTGTCATCCACTGAGCAGCCTCCATTAACAAACCTTTACAGCAGTAAGTGCTGGTAGCAGGATCTCTGTCACAGACAGTTGCCACTTAGTGAAGTTTCACAAACATATCTTCATTATTTATGCATGCTGTGCTTTATTACCGACGCCAGGTGTGAGCCAGGAACACTTCAGTACACACAGGCAGCTAAAGAGGTCAGATGTCAGCGCTGAAGTAATAACGATAAAAAACTGAACAAGAGAGGTGTGTTCTCACGTCACTGTCAGTGGCCCTGTGCCTCACAAGGTGCTGCAGCCATGCCTCTGCTTTATAGTGGTGTTTTAAGCCATCACAGCATTACTGGAAGATCACAAACATCCCTGGGTTCAGATGAACACCTATGCCCATGCTTATAATCAAGAAAATTGTGACAAAAATTATGTTTCTAAGCTGTAGGAAATACTACATGTGGAATAATTTTATCTGTCCAGATTGATTCCTCTGAAACCAAAGAAATTAAGATTAAGATCAATGTACATATATGAATCATGACCATGAGTTTTACAGGTCTCATTCTAGTTTTGTTAAAAGTGATGGCAAAACTATAACTATTACTATATTTCCACAGACCTTTACAGGGCAAAATCCAGCCTCAGGTTTTAAAACAGCCAACCTGTTATTTTAGAAAAGCACATAGGAGCTTTGAATTAGCTGTTAGGTTTCTTCCATGTTATCATATTGTAGTTGTAATATATGAAAGAATTACAAAGCTTAATTAGGGAATGGTTCTTAGGTCATAGCAAAATTGGCTCACTAAACACACAATAAATGTCTACTTTGCTTTTAATTAAACATCTTCCGCTTAAAGGTTTTTAATCACTAGGTTAGATAAGTGGGCTTTGTAATGATTGTTAAGGAACTGAGAAGAGTGGCTGAAAACAGGCACCTGCATGCAGCGAGAAGGGGGTATTATGGAAAGTGTTATTGAGAATGTAGGAAAGCTTTTCTTTATGTTTAATATATTGTTAGAATGATGAATACTGTCATAACTCTCAGTAAAACTGGAAAATCCTTTTACAGTAGCTTGTTAAAAGCCATCTTCATGTTGAGCTTTCAAAGTGCCCTCCATTATTAGTGCAGTCCTTATTTGTGCTTACCAAATAGGAACACAATGTAAAATATTCCAGCTCCACCAAGTGACATGAAGGTAACATTAAAGAAATAGAAAGAAAACATTTAATTGAAAATTATATATTAAACTTCAAAACTTCGGAGTTTTCCTATGGGGCTCCCCCCCCCCCCCCCCCCCGCCCTTTTCTTTAAAAGCACTGCTTATACACATAGTCATATCTCTTTGTATTTATTCTCTGGCTTATTGCTGGAGTAGCTTAATTGCATTTCTCAAATCACACATTTATCAGGTAGCTTTAATTGTTTTTCCCACACACTTTATTTGAGTGGTATGATTTAAAAATCTTATTTGGCATCAATTTCAATTTCAAGAAAACTTGAAACACTCATACTTTTCTCTCTGGCAGCAGGCCTTTTCTCATCTAGGCAGTATTTTGTATTGTTTTTTTTCCATGGATGTATATCCTGCCATTTAAAGCTATATGAAATAATGTGTAAAGACCCTCTGACAGGAAATTAGGAATGACATGTTTGAGATAAAAGGGTGCAGCCACTGAAACGGTGTCTGATGAAGATTTAGAGTGATGGCTGAAGCACGTGAATTGTTTATCCATTCTGCCACACTATTGCTGCAAGCCAAGAGAGGTGTAATAATTTATTTGGAAAACCACAGTTTAGTACAGTGAGAAAAAGTAATCTACCATGGCTCTGACAGGCTAGGCAGATAGATATGAAAAAGAGAAACCGATCTATTTCTCGAGATGTAGGCAACAATTATGAATGAATAGACAGCTACCCTAATATACGAGTTGCCATCTCTCAGCTGCTTCAGCAGATGGCCTACTGTGTGAACTCTGCTCCAAGTCACCCATTTGAAGGTTTGATGTTTCTGAATATAATGCATCAGGAGATTTTTTACAGATCAGTATATATATATATAAAAACTATCTTTTTGATTGTGGCAAGCCTGTTTTTTCAAAGAAGACAGCTGTTTTTGCTGTAAATTATATTAAGAGGTCTAAGCTATTTAGCCACCACAATAACATCACATTGCTTTGATTGCTAGCATTTACCCCTGAATTTGCCACTCCTCTGCTGTCTCGTTTCTCCTCCTCAGTTCCTGTATTTTGCATCAAGTGGTCCAGCAGCTTTTGAGTAGCTGCCTCCACACCCCGGGTACTGGTGTTATCCTGCAGCTGCCCGAAGGAGGCTGCAGCCAGAGAAGCCTGATCATGCTGCCGCTGCTTCAGCACTCTGCTGGCTGGGTCTTCCTCATGTCCATTAAAAACGAGAAGTGGGCTGAAATGCCAATTAGATAATGTCGACATTTGGCAAACAGAGCTGTCTGCCAGTTTGCAGGCAGTCTGGGCAGTGTCACAATGAATCCATCAAGAGGCATAGAGTCTCCCCATGGGATTCAAAATCCAGCTGTCACTCAAAGCTACAGTATCTGGTATTTGGGTGTCAGAGTAGCCGGGGGAAGGGGTTGATTTCCCTATGGAAAGTGAGTGAAATGCCTTTCCTAGATTTCTGTGGCATCCATTTGATGTGCACCGATCTGAGTCCTGAAGTTACTACATAAAGGAGAAGGTGCATGCAACTTCCTAGAAGTTTCCCTAGCATTCTACAAGATGCTAACACAAGCATTTGTAAAACAATAGTAAGCTTGGGTTTTCTAACTGCTCCAAAGTTTCAAAAAACCGTAGCATATCCCAAATGACAAAGCTTTGTAGTTTGCCCTGTTCCACCAAGATAGAAGGGAATGGAGTGAAGGGTTCTCCTGGAAAGGACATGTGTGTCAATTCTCTTCTCTTGATCTCTGAAAAACTAGCTACTGAAGTATCAAAGGACATGCAGACAAATATGTGACTTCATAAAAAATGCAAGCCTATATGATGTCAAAATAGCTCAGCTGGTTAGAGCATGGTGCTAATTATGCCAGGGTTGTGGGTTTGATCCCCATATGGGCCATTTACTCAAGAGTTGGACTTGATGATCCTTGTCCCTTCCAACTCAGAGTATTCTGTGATTCTGTGAAAAACATCAAATGCTTTTTGCTATTTTTGCTTTCTCTTTTCATTAAAGTGTTTATACAAATTAGAAGAGAAGAGGGGGGAAAGGTAATATTTGGCAAATGCTTAATGTTGCTGCTGCAAGTCTTGAATAATTCTGTTCCTCTGCCTTAGAAAAGGAAAGGGCTAAACCCATACTGATGAGTCTTAATCTTATTAGAGGTCCATGTCTCAGCTGATCATGTAACACTACAGACTGGCTGCCATGAGTGACACTCGCTTGGGGATTAGGGTGCCAGAGGACCCAAGTGAGAAGTGACATCAAGAATATTAGAAAGTTGATATTAGCCATGGAACACCCAGGATATTCAAATGTGATGGAGCATTTGTCAGTCATCCTGTGCCATTAGCCAAAGCCCGCTTGAAGATGACTCCATGTCTTGATGCTCTTGACAACTGGGAGATGCACGGAAGTCTTCTGCAAACACAAACATGCATTGTGGCTCACTTTTCATAACCTTGCAACTTGTGTCCACACATTGAAGTTTTTCAGTAAGACTTGGGGTAACTTTTCATACTGAATTTACACAGAATCCAGTGACTTTTCTCATCAAAAGATTGTCTTCATCAGAAGGGAGTGCACTGAACATGTTGATAAAAAACATCATTTCAGAATCAAGGTCAGACAACAGTTCTCTGTCTTTAGAGCCATGTAGGTAAGATTGCTATTTCAGACAGGTGGATGTTCAGACACCATTCTCCTGTCAGGAAAGATGTGACATGATGAGAGATAAACCCAATATTTGTTAACCATGAAAAACTACAAAGGTTAAGCACACAGTGCTTTAACATAAGTTCCAACGTAGTACTTAAACTAAACAGAATAATGTCTGCTACAAGAATTTTTTTTTTATTTTTACTTTTTTTTTTCTTTTGAAATTCAGCATTCACTGAGGACTAAGATTTTAATTTCTCTCAGCAGGTTGTGTAAACAAGGAAAGATTGTGCTTGCAGACTCCTGAAGTATTAAGGGTTCTGCACACAAAGCTGCAGAATCAGAAGCAGAGCTCTGGCTAATACTCAAGACAGAGTGGTCCCTGGGCCTGTAGTGGGAAAGTGCTCTTATGACACTTAAGTCTGGTGAGCTCCATGAATAAGTGCAAAATGGAGTTTTGAAAATGCAGACTTAGAAAAATAAAACAACTGCTTTGTCTTTCCCAAAGTCTACTGCTCTGTAATCTGAAAGTCTTTACATCTTAATGTTGCAGTGGCCAAGGAAAGCATTTCCTTTTGATGAAGAAAAGCAGAAATATGCTTTTACCACCTAGTATGATGCTAGAGAACAGTACTTGAAAGAAGGAAGAGTCAGAAGAGATGAGGCTTCAGCACTATCTGGGGAGACAGTCTTCCTAGAGGGAGATTGGAGAAGTAGAGTAAGTTTGAGCCTGTAACAGAATCACAGAATATGCTGAGTTGGAAGGAACCTACAAGGATCATCAAATACAATTCCTGGCCCTGCATGGCACCATCTCTAAGAGTCACTCCCTGTGCCTGAGAACATTGTCCAAACACTCCTTGAGCTCTGTCAGGCTTGGTGTTGTGACCACTGCCCTGGGGAGCCTGTTCCAGTGCCCAACCACCCTTTGGGTGAAGAACCTTTTTCTAACATCCAACCTAAACCTCCTCTGACACAACTTCAGGCCATTGCCTCGGGTTTTGTCACTGGACACCACAGGGAAAAGATCAGTGCCTGCTCCTCCTCTTCCCCTCATGAAGAAGTTGCAGACTGCAGCCTCAGTTTCCTCCAGGCTGAACAGACCAAGTGACCTCAGCCCCTCCTCACATGGCTTCCCCTCAATGTCCTTCACCATCCTCATGGCCCTCCTTAGGACACTCTCTAATAGTTTAATATCTTTCTTATATTGACAGCAGACTCACTGGCACTGTGTAGTGTGGGAAGGAGGAGAGAGTCAGCATGGAGAGCTAGTGGTGATAACTGAAGTATTTCACCAAGAGGCACAGGTTAGACAGGTACTTTTGGCCTGAAACCCCTTGCTCTGGAGGACACTTACTTCTCAGAAGATTTTCAGTCACATAATTGATACAGGCTCTAGTTTCCACAGCTTCTTGCTGGAAATGAGTAGAATAATGCGTGATCCTAAAAACGTATGGAGCCTACCAAGCTGGAAAAGAGTCAGGTTTCCTTGTCATGCTGATTCTTAACCCCAGATGCTTTCCCCTCTACATCTGTAAATGTTGTGGGATCCTTCAATGTCTGGCTCTCCCCCAGACATACTGCAGGGAGCACTCAGAATAAAAGAGAAATATTGCAAAGATTTACTTCCCTATTTTTTTTCACTAAAGTTACTGCATTTTTTCTCCTACACATGACTATGTCTTAAGATTTCTGCATGATATTGTAAAGAAAAGAACCACTTATATACTACTTATATGATACAACATCTAATTAAAAAGCAAGCTCTCCTGAACGAATCTTACATCCTATCTCCTCCCCCTCCACCCCCCCCACCCCCCGCTTTCTTTCACATGACATTTGTGTGCCATGTAGTGGAACATTTTTGGATGATAAGCATAGCTATCTCAGAGGCCTGTTAAACAACATGGAAATCCCTAGGACTGTGTAAATGTAAACAATAACTGCAAACTCCTGCCTGGAGGATTTTTTACCCAGCTACTCATCTCCATATTTTAGCACCTCTATCACAGACTTGGGATATGGAAGATTGCCATACTTCTGTTCTTGCATTAGTCAAAACTGACATAAACTGAAAAGGAGTTTTTTTCTTATAATAATTGTATAATCACATGATAACTTTTTCATACTTATGCATAAAATTTGGAGTAACTGCTCCAGTAGATAAAGTTACTCCCATGTGGAACTGCTGGTTGGACCAGATCCCCATATCACCCTTTGCATTTAGGGTGAAAAGCTGCAGTCTTTTTTAGTGCAGCAATGCATCTGTCTTCCCTTCAGAAGCTATTTAGGCAGCAATTAGTCCGTAGTGCACTAGTGCATAGTCCATATGCAACATGGACTAGCTAATCTCTGTTATTATTTGGGGAGGTGGGAGGGAATGAATGTAAACAGCAGCTAACTTTTGTGGTGTCAGTGTTTTATCACATATTTGATAGTTTACCTGATGCCCATGTGGATGAAAACAGACAAACCAACACAACTGTTCCCCACCAAATTCACCTGACTTCAATTTCACATATGCAGTCTAGACTGTTTGCTTGAAAACTTGATTAGTGCCAGAAGAGATGTTACCTCTTGCTCTGAGCTCTGAAGTTCCTAGGCAAGAGCAAGTCCAATTTAGAAAAGCACTTTTTTAGTAGATACTCAGTCTTACAAGAGATAATTTTTCAAAAGATAATATTTTAAAAATCATCTTTATGTCCACATACCTGCCACAGTTAAATGCAACACTTGACACTGAACTAATGAAAATAAATCTGAGTGCATAGGAATAGAAGAGAATATATCATTTTAATATTTAATTTGCACTTCTGATGTCACTTTCTGCATGATTAGTAGCACTATATCCTCTGACTATTGTGGTAAACAGTTTTCCTTGTTGAGTGCTCAGGTTTAAACACTAAACAACACTGGAGAGGGGAAAATCAATTCCTTAGGAATGGGGAAAATGTGGCTGTAAAAACTTTGTCAGGACATTCTTGTTGAGACATAAAATCTTAAATTTTTACTGTATAACTGTATTTTGAAATTCATGTCATGGAAGATCTAAGCCCTCCACTTTGGGCTGCTTGCACAACATTTTGGTGGATGTCTACATGGCTCTTTGTGCTTCCTGGTTCTTCCAACACTGAACATTTATTACCAACCTC
>VZRR01005328.1:189758-303213 GCA_013398015.1 Oreocharis arfaki
AAACAATTTTTACACATCCCATCTTCTAATGCTTTCTTTTCCATGCATATAAGAAAAGCACCTCACTTGTTTTCTGCCATTGGTACAAAGCCATCTTCTGAACTGGCATTGCTATAAGATGAGAAAAAATTCTGTATTGTGTCATGTTGCAACCCTCTCCTAAATAAAGCTAATAAATTATGTCCTGCTCTTTCAAGCAAGAGGAGCTGCCCTTCCATGAAGTTCAAAATGAAACTATGATTCCCAGAAGTTGCTGCAAGGCCACACAGGGACTACCTCTCTAAAACTCCAGGATTAAGAGAACTTCTCTCTTGTTCTTTTCCTTCTAGCATTATCCTCATTATTTACTGACTGACTCTTCCCTACCAGTCTCAGGCTTCACTTCCTCTAGCCCAGACATCTTATAATACACTGGAAGAAGATGAAGGAATTAGTTAATTCCCCAGAGCTGGCCCAGCCCCACCAACCTGCAAATTCCTATATACAAGCTGGCAACTGTGATCTTTCCTCTAAGCCAGCGAGAGGATTAACTCCTTCCCTACTTTAGTTCACGGCTCATTCACAAGCTGTTCACTTTGCACACCCAGTATCTGATGTCTGCTTTGATTGGCTGCAGTGGGTCACGTTAACATGGTTTTCATTCCCTACTTAGTTCAGCTAATTAAATCCTATGCAAAAATAATCACAGATATATTTTTGCTAAATGTCTTGTAAAGAAACTGGCCATTCCCAAAAAAGCGCTCTTTTTGAAAGGTTTCAGTAAACTCCTTTGCTAGGCCAAACACAGAGAGGACAGGAATGCAGATACTGCAGACTTGTGTAAAAGGAGATTTTGGACGAGAAGTCATTTTTCTCAAGTTCTAGTAAGTGTGGTTGATAGGTGCAAGTACCAAGCCAAATTAAAGCTGCAGCTGAATGACAAAATAATAACTAGAAATGCAAAACTATGGAGGACGTATTTTCTTACCTTTAAGATGCTAGAATGTTTAGTTTATCCTAGTATTCTACAACACAAACTGATGTTTAAATACCAACAGCTGCACTCCATTTTCATAAGAAGAATCTTGCATAGCACCTCAAGCTTAATTATCAGTGACATCTCTCTATGAACTGAGATTCCTCAACCCTTGTCTTGCAGACCAATCTGCCAGTTCTAGCCTACAAAAGTCTTTCTAATGAGACCATCCCAGTGACACCAGAGTGCCTGGCAGTCATACACCTACAGCTCTCTAGACCAGACCTTTCTAACTCACTGGATGTGGGCCAAGCCCAGCTCATGATGCATCATTTGCAAATCCATCAGCAGCACTGGACTACTCATAATCCTTTTTGTTGGCTGTAGAGAACCTCTGACAGAAGTCATAATAATTACAGAAATTCCAGTTTTTTAAATCCACTTTGGAAATTTTTCAACGAAAAGATCATATCTTCAGATTTTTTTCCCCAAGAAGTTTAAAACTGTTGAATATTTAAAAAACTAAAACTCACTTGGTTTAATCTAATCTAGGGGTGTATATGAAGTATTTAAAATTGCCTGCAATCTTCTTTTTGCCAGAAAATGTAACATTTCTCTTTCCTGCGATATTGATGATTTTTCAAAGTAATTTGAAGTTATTTTGTAATAAACGTAGTGATCCTCCCAAACAAGTGGGCAGGTGTCCATTTATCCCAACAGACCACCATATTCTCATGTTGGCACTGATTTTGGCCTATTGCATAGAATGGCTTTAGCCTAAGGGGGAGGTGAACTTCTTGGGTACAGGGATGGTGTGTCAAGTTATGAGGTCATTCAATCTGGTGGGGCATGGGCTGAGTGAGGCTGGCCAGACCTCTAAAAGGAGATTGTCAATGTAAGGGAACAGGATAGTGCTGAAACTGCTGTTATCTATGACGCGGGCATTGCATTCCCTCCTATGTAAAGACATACTGACTGTGTTACATTTGCCACTTCTTGGTTAGACATAAAACAGGGGTCTGCCTGACTGCTTGTGACCATTGGAGAGTCCAAGGTTTGTCAGTTTCTTGCTTTTTTTTTTTTTTTTTGAGGTAATGTACATCACTTCATCTTTTCTTTAGGTGTCATTGCAAATACTGTTCTTTGCCTTCCTTTTGGCTCAATTTCAGCTCATTCTTCCTCAGGATTCATCTCAAAAAAGTGGGATCAACTGTTTTTTCATTGGACTAAGTTTCCCTCCATTTCCAACACCTGCACAGGTGGCCAGGGAAATATGCAGTACACAAAGACAAGAGAAATGGTGCTAATGAGGGTGCGTATCAGAAAAGGGGGAGCAGGGAAAGTAGGTGAGAAGGGAAATTTGAGCTGTGACAGTGAAGAGACTGAGAGAAACACGAGAATCTTCACAAGCAGTGGGGACACTGCCTTTTTCAGCCAATCTCACTAGCCAGTAATCATGCAGCAACATATCATCATGACAACTTGTCAGGCACACAAGCAAAATATTTGATTATAAACAAAGATGAGTGATTTCCTTAGTGTTGGGCTTTGTAAAATCAACATGTTACATGACAAAGCCCAAATTCTGAGTCTGTCTTGACAGCACCCCTGTAGCTTCTGCTGTGCTTGGAGAGCTGCTCTGACTACAGATGATCAGTAGATATTCTTGTGATATTTATTATGAAAAGCTTGTGACTGAAAGTTTTTGTGGACTGCCATGGTCTGAGTTGAGAATTAACACTGATATTTTTCGTTTATTTTTACAAGCTTTTGTTGGCCCTGCATGAGTTTTTGCGACTATCATATTGAAAAATCTTGGTGCTTCCTTTTGTGGCAGAGGGATATGGTATTGTGCAGGGACATAACTTGTGGATGAAGAGGTACATCTTGCCATAACTGGGGAAGTCCACATGCATTTGGCCAAATTATACACTTCTCAAAAATTATATTTGTCCATGCTCACTGCTTTGCTTGATATATTTTGGCATAAATACTTTGGAGATACCATCAGTAGCAGCTTTTTATTCAAAGAAAATAAAATAAATAAATATTCCACAATTTTAAGTCTATTTTCCTGCTGTATCTTTGTCATTATCTGGTATCTGATGCAGGAAAATAAGGTTATGGTAATAACAGGAAAGAAGCTCTTATGCCAATAGACAGCTCTGGGATTACACGCACAAAGAAGGGGATCATATATGCTACAATACATGCTTATGCACTAATTTAATACATGGTGGCTTTTTATTCTAGCAATATCATTTGTGCTGCCACAGTTAGAAGTCTGTGCCAGCATTTCCATTACAAATTCACTCTTCATAGGGATTTACAACATCAGTCTAAACATTGCTCTGGAATGAAACTTGTGAAATGGGTCTCAGCGGAGGAGCAATTTTTTTACCCATCCACTTGACTGTTAAGTTATAGTGGCATAAAAATATAGTCATTCTACTTGAATGATTTTAAATGGCTTTGAATTAAAAAAAATGAAATAAGTTTGTGGCACTATGTAGTTACTTATGTTTTTCAGAAGAAACAACACAACAGATGAAAGCAAAACCAGCTAAGACATTGTAGGATAGAAATAGGATATCCTAAAAATGAATTTTCTCCACAATTGTTAAAAAAATATGAATATATGTGCAATCAGTTGCCTCCACTGGACAATGCCTCACATCATGGAGAAAGGTGCTAAAAATGGATGGGATCTCCTAAAGATACAGCTCTGTGTGGATAAGAGGCAGTGTGCAATAACTCACATCAAGTTTCTACCAGCTAGAAAGCTAGTAGGTGGAGAGCTGACAGGGAAAGAATTACATCTGGAGATATTTCTTTGCTGTGGGTCACAGGCTCCCACAATTCATGCTCTGTTCACAAAGGTCAGCTACAGTGTTTCCACGTTTAAGGAAGCATCACAGTGAAGATGCTTTTGGTTTCTAGTTAGGACAGAGTTGGTTTCCAGATGGCTGTGGGTGGCTGAGGAGGAGCTGGGCATGTGGTGCGAGGGCAAAAGGAGTTCTGGAGAAGTAAACCGAATGGGAGGTGAAATGCGAAGAGAAACTGCAGAGAAAAATTAATCTGAAAAGGAAAACAAAATTAAGAGAAGAAAATTAGTGGAACTCCATGCCCTCTGGAAGAAGAATGCTGAGTTTCTTCAAGTTGACCTCTGCAGCTCATGCTCTGGCAAATCTTTGAAGGGTTTTATGGGATTTAGGCCAAGCAGAAAGAGCACCCGTGAAGCACCAGTCCAAGTCTCAATGACACTCTGCTCACATTGTGCTTTCCTTGCTTATCTGGAAGTCCTGTTGATAACTGGTGAAATGCATGTGTAGCAAGGCAAACAGAGAACATACCCTTTGTGAAGAAAAGTCAGAATAAAACCAAAAGACAATCCTGAGGAAAGAATACAAAGATTAGAACTTCCCCTGGAAAAAAAGGTGTCTGGGGGCAATGAAACAGGATGTGACAGTTCCATATGGAATAATAAAAAACAGGGAAAAGTTAATAAGGGATAATTATCCACTGTTACAGACAGAAAGGGACTTAGAGTACAATCCCTTAAATTACATCAATAGGCTTAAAAATAAACAGAGATATATGTTGCTCAGGCAAAAATGCACTTCAGTGTGCATGTTGCAGCTGTGCAGCACAGAGCTGAGCACCTTGCTGTGCAACTCTGTGAGGTGGATGCAATCTCCAACGGGGAAAGTCCCAAAACTCCAGACTGGGGTAAGGCTTAAGAGGTTTCACCATGTATTTTTTGCACTCCTACATTCTTTCCCCAAGTTTTGCCGTTGGCTCCTGTGCTTGCTGTGGTCACATACAGGCTGTAGTATCCCAGACAAACATCAAGTGTGGTCCAGTACACTTGCTTATAATTGCTGCCCAAAATATACTGAACAACTGGAATTATTTTGTATTTTTCCCTGGCACATGTTTTGAGGATTGCAGCCTACATATACGTGCACTTAACCTTCTAAATATTCATCAAAATTGTAGGTACAAACAGAATCATATAGACAGATACAAGACATTGTGTGATCAAAATTGAACACAGAAAAAATCAGAGGCACAAATGTAGGCAGAGACACTGTGAAAGCTTCAGAATAAAGTCTAAATCTCAAGCCATTGCTTGTGTTTTTGCCATACATTGCTTATGTGGACTGGGCTCTGTCATTTTTCTGCAGAACAGCTTGTTCAGTGTGCAGACCTCAGGCAAAAGTATCCCAAGATGGCTCATGATCTCAGCTCCATCATGAATTGCAGGAGGGGTGCAAGACCAGTAGGGAGAAAGGAGTCAAAGGTGTCAGAAACAAGACCTGATGCTGCTCGGTGACCCTGCTCAGATGTGTGGCGAGTGTGCTCATTAGCTCCATTAGCCCAGGGCAGGCATGGGACAAAGCAGGAGGGATCAAAGAGGCTGGAATTCTGTACAAGCCCAGAAAGGGAAAAGGGGATATGTAATGGCAGCAGAGGACAGAGAAGGGAGAAAGAGCGGAGGGAAAGAAAGAGCTTCCTTGTAGAGAAGGGCAGCCCTAGCTGGTGGGTGAAAAAAATTTCTGGACACTGGCTTGTCCTCTCCAGTTTTTTCTTCCATGTGACTCATGCGACCTCAGTCTGTACTCCCTCCTTCGTTCCTTCGTTCCTTCGTTCCTTTGTTCCTTCCTTTCCTTCCTTCCATCCTATCCTTCCTTCCTTTCCTTCCTTCCCTTCCTTCCTTTCCTTCCTTTCCTTCCCTCCCTCTTTCCCTCTTTCTTTCCCTTTTTCTTTCTTTCCCTCTTTCTTTCTACACTCATATTGCCAAAGATTAATTTGTTTTTTGGGGACAGTGGCAGGTTTCCTTCAAAATGTTTTTTCCAGGGCCTTCCAAGGACTGGATCAGTACTATGGGTTTAGGAATAAAGATCCATACAAGTAAGTGTTTTTCACAGCACAGTCTGGCACTCAGGCCTGGTGGCTTGCAGAGGCACCCAAATCTGGGGTCAGGCCTGCTGCATGAATTACTAACCTCATGTAGCTCATCGGATGCAGGTTGTTTCAAACACAGGACAGAAACTGGCATAATTAACCAAATGCAAATGCCCAGAAAGTTGAACACAGAAAAAATCCAGGTGAAGGCATTTGCTGCTCTGCCACTTCTTGAAGATAGAATTCCTCCTGAATTAGTACAAGATCAACCTTCTTGTAGTGACACACTATGAAATTTTACATTATGGCATTTTGATTGTGAAATAATGAGGCCTTGCTTCACCCTTTACACATGTCCCCCTGAAGTCAAGGCATCCACAGACATTTTCCTTTGAGGAGAAAATTTAGCTTCTCATGTATTTGGTCTATGAATCCTGCTACTGCCAGATCACCCTGCTGCCTGCTTTGTCTCTCAGTTCTCTAATACATTTTTAGACATTGATTGGAAATTGTTAAGCCATGTCTAGACCAGAAAAATAACATGAAAAGGTAACAAGCCTGATCTTCAAATGGTATTTTAGGTGCTGATTTACACTGGCTAAAATCTAGCCTGACAAGGAATGACATATTGAAAATTAAATACAATGCGGTAATTTTAATCCTGGTTATATCATCTCAGGATGATAGAACATTTATTTCCACAACGTTTTGTGCATGCAAATATCTTAGCAAATTCAAAATCTACCCATCTAAAAGGAAATATTTGTTATAAACACAGGCTGATTCCTACTCCTATCTATTTCTCACACATATGCATACAGATAAATGTGCACACATATACCGTGTATGTACTCATTCTCTGGGTAATCAGAGACACAGATAAAATAAAGCTTCTAGAGTGACAGACATTCTGCAGACAGGGTTGTTAGTTTATGTAGGCTATAGGCAGAGTCGACTGGAAAATTTTGATCACTTTAATTTACTATATCCAGCATGCCTGCTGTACTCGTCCAGCACTTTTATCAAGCCCTGTGAGGTGGTATTGATTTTTTTATTTTCTATGTAGGATAAGAAGACAGAGAGTTAGGAGCAAGAGTGAATGAAGAACTTTCCTCAGATTACTGCTATTCTCTAGCTTATTGCATCCTGTCGTTTGTAGTTTCAGATGATGTCCAGTATGTCAGGGTTGCTTGAAGCAATAAACAGGGTGAATAACAATGGAAAGGCTAGATGAGAAAGATTGAAAAAGGAGAAAGAGGCAGCAAAGAAAGTAAGAAAGTGAATGTGAGAAATAGGAAAAAGGGGAAAAAAAAGAAAGCAGAGGTTGAGAAAAAGTGTCCTAGGTGTGGAGAGCTTGATAAGTGCATTCCTTTAAAGAAACTGTAACCAGCCATGGCAGTTTTTCCACCAAGAGCTACACATAAAACCTATAGAATTGTGAAGGACTAGAAGCAGTGACTTCTGGGTGTTACTTTTTTTTGCTACAAGAAAAAGCCAGAAAAACAGAAATGTTGACAGTAGATATGAATTACATTTTTCTTTCCTGAATGATTCCAAAATTACCATGAAAGGATAAATCTATCTTTTGCATCCAGCTTAAAGTGTGGTCCTAAGAAGTAATAGCACAGGGAGTTTGAATCTTACCTTGACCTTCCTTCTACCCCAAACTATTGCTTTTCTAAGAGAGGACTGAAATCTTTTGCTTATTCTGTTAAGTACCCTCACTGTGGCACTGTAACCTCTAGCACAGCAGGGAAAGGGAGATGATTTGGGCTTGTAGATATAAGCTGCCCCAGGCAGCTTCGCCTTTGCTGACCCAGGTGGCCCCGTTTGCTGTGTGAGCGTGGCTGGGCACGTGTTGCTGTGGGGTGCAGGCTCTCACTGTGGGGAGCATTTCAGAGCTGCAATCTGGGCTGGGCAGATTTTGTGATCTAGAAGTGCTGATCTGAGAGGCAGACTTTCTTCACTGTTCAACGGTGCATTTTTGTGTTTAGAAGGAAAATCTTACACGAAATGTTAATTATGCTCTCCCTTGGCTTTAGATGGATAGTGGCTTCTGAAGGGAGGTAGGATTCTGTCCCACAAATTTGTTTTCTCTTAGCTTTCATCCTGGAGCTTGGAGGCACAGTTGCTGTAAAGGGTAGTTTCTGTGTTTTCCTGCACACCCAAAGCCTGTTTGTTAAATCAAGGCAGTTACTGGTGGCTCATAGGGAAAATGGCCATACAGAAATACAGCAAGTAACCCTGCAGACTTGTGGACTTGAGTAATCCTGACTCACAGAAACAGATTCCCTCAAGTCACTTAAAAAGCTTTTGGTTTTTGTGTGTTATGGCTATTACTGATGAAAATCTTGTCTGATAATCTACCTTACCCTCTTTATCCATTTATATGGGGCCAATGGCCTTAAAATCATTCAGAATTAGTGGAAAAGTTTCCTTTTCCAGGGGAAGTACAAAGAAGAGAAAAGGTGGGCAGCCTGATCTGATGCCTTTTCTGTATTCCCTTTAGGGGATGAGATATCAAACCATCCCAGGAATGGAGGGTCTCCATGGCCTCTCTCATCCATTTCTTCATTAGGAGAAGATCTTATTCCCTCCACAGCCCTTGCTCAGGCTGGGGCATGACATGGTCATCCCAGCAGGACTCTGAAGCCTCTCTTGTCCACTCCTGATGAGAACCTGGATATGAAATGCCAGATTTTTGAGGAGAAATAGACTATTAACAGGCTTTGCATAATTCTTTCTGCTCAGTAGCACAAATTTGTGTCATTACTTCAATCAAAGTAATTTGCTTTAGTCACATCCTAGCTGTAAATACACCAGTTATGGTCTTTATTGGGATTTAACTTCAGAGCATGCCCAGGGACTCTGGTAGAAACATCAGTGCAAAGAGAACATCAGTAAGGAACAGAACTGATTTTTTTTTTTTTGTGGGCAGATTATGTCCCAGAAATTCACTATTGCAAGAAATATCATTTGACCAATGCTACCAAAATCTAAGTGTAAGGTAGCTCAAATGTTGACTGAGTTTAGTCTTGGTAAAAGAACCCACAAAAATCTATTCTTTCCTACTGGAACAATTTCCAATGTAGTGAAAAGTTGTTTACAATTTAACATTGTAAATATTCTAACAGTGAGATGCAGGAAATCAAACTGACTGACTGTGGGAAATTTTCTTTTCAGATTTTCGTTTTCCAAACTGAGAACATCTCAGAAGTTAGAAAATACAGCAATGCAAACTGTAGTTACAAAATTTAATAAATATCCCTGTTCTAGTATTATCTCCAATCACCTATGACATAACATTTCAAATGTAAACCCTGTCACTTTATCTTCTTTTTCATCTAACAGTCAGGCATATTAGATTCATGAATTTCCATTCAAATTCTGAATGTCTCCTTGGTCCAGCATGTTCTTCATTGTAAGCTTTTGCTTTTTTTGATGACTTTATGGTTATTAACTGTGCAAAGGCATGAGAATGGCTGCTCTGATGGTTTTCTGTGCTAGAGGAAGCTGAATACTCAGACATCTGAGCACTTTGTGGGGTGCAGAGGACCCTTGGCATGCAGCAGACAAACTCAGCTCCTTGCAGGATGTATCCTCTGACATTAATAATGTAATTTGCTTGTGACTAAGAAAGTGGTTGTCAGGGAGAATTCCCAGCCCACTGCTTGTTAGCTCCATTTGCTTGCTCTTGTTTCATACGCAAACTTCAGTCAATCAGGAAGTCATAAAAATACTGTATGACATTTGTGACTGATCCCACAATGGCAAACAGTAAAATCTCTTCCTCACTGTAGTGGGTTTTCCTATCCAAATTTGCAAAGAATATTCTTAAAGAGGTGAAGTTTAGTCAAATAAGTGGTTGAGAAAAAGACCCTGACTGAATCAGTGGGATAATGTAGACACAGTTAATAATTTAATCTTCTCTCACTCTTGTGATGTGAAGGGTATAGCCTGAACAACCATGAAATTCAGCACTAAACAGTTGATTTTAATTTAGCACTTTTCTGTTTCTCTTGACACTGCTGGAATTTGGAGTGAAGGGAAGAAGAGTAGTTTTTCATATTAGTGGTGCGTGACAGCACTTTCTCTTTTTTTTGATGAATTTGAAGCTCATTAATATGGCTTATTTGTCTAGTCACTAAAGAATACCTCAGTCCAAAGAAAGAAGCATGAAAAAATATTTCTGTCAGTGACAGAAACCACATAAACCTAATATCCCAGAAAATCCGTCAGTTTTATATTGTTATCAAAGAGGAGGACTTGACACAAGCTGGGAATTATATTTGTATTTGTTGTGTCAATTCTCAGGTAAGCAGCTTTTAAATCCCCTGTGATGTGAAAGTGTCGAGTACCCTGAACTTCAACTGTTCAAGGTTTCACTAGGCAAGCTCCTTTCTCTGCTGAGTTTCTAACACATTTCTGTGCACAGAGCAGAAGCAGCCATAGGCATGGGCAGGTTTCACTGATGGAAACTACACTGTTTCTAGAAGCTGTTCTGCTTCTGATTCAGGGAGCCAGTCATTGCTTTTGCTCGGGGACTGTGTGCCTGCAACCATGACTGCAGCACTACAGCAAGAGAACTTAATTTCTGTGCTTTAGATCAGGTGTGTGGTCAAGAAGACCAGTTCTCGTGGCTGTGCCTTCCACTGGAAAGAGACACTGGACTGGGTAGGTGTCTGTACATTGCTGGAGTGATGGCAGACGTACCCAAGTGAGGAAAATACCTGAAGTGTTGGAAATAGTAAAAGACATTCAGAATGCCAAAAGGTTACATACAGCAACTACTACTGCTTTGTCAATAAGTCACAGGCTGGAGTGCTTTTTGACGTGCATGGTAGGCAGAAATTCTTTCTCATGAAGGACTGTAACATTCTGCTACTTTATTAGAGTTCCAGGAATGAAGTATCAGTACTTTGAAATGAAAGACTATTATTGTTATTATTATTCTTATTGTTACTATTATTTTCAGGTGAATTGGATTTTAAACTTTCTTATTTGAAGTTTTATTTTGACATATTTAGGAGGACAAAAAAAGTAAACCAAATAATTAAAAAATACGCCCCCATTCATTCTGACATAGCTAAAGCAGAATGGTTTTTCATGACAGGATTGATGTTTTCCAAAGACAATTTTCTGCTAAATTGTCAATATTTATAAGTCAGGCAAAAATATTAAGGTTCCTCATTCCAACTGCTGTCTGGGGGACACTTGTGCCAAATGTGCCACACCCGTGCAAAAAGCCATTGTGAAATTTGGGTAGAAGTGATGCCCTAAATACACACACACAAGTCCATATACAGGCAAAATGCATATGGTTTGCTCTGCATGCTCACACATAAAATACAAGCCAAGAGCTGAAGATGGATTGCAGCATCCTGTAGATCTCAAAGTCAGGTCATTTATTTATTTACACTTTTATAGCCATTTAAAGTATGTAATTCCAGAAGATTTTGTGCCCCAATTTTTATAGTCAATCAGTGGAACAGCAACAATACCTCTTTTATTTGAGAGGATGCTGTGATGTGGTTATTATCACCATTGTACACATAGCACCTGAATACGTACACAGACACAGCTACTTGCCTGTGCATATTAAGTAATCACTGCTCTAACTGCATTAACAACATCCATTTCAACACAAAAACCTTGGATTTATTCGTTGGTTTGAATACCCTGAGCACTTCAATATTATGCCCATATTTTATTTTTTTTCCCTTGTGTTTCAGTGGTTTTACCAGAAATAACAACACACTTAATTACAGAGGAGTCTTAGCAGGTAAATGATATAGAAGATTTGGGAATTCTAATAGCTTTGTCTATTGAAAAATAAAAGCGAGATCACATTACTTGAGTAACCAGCTTTTTACAAAGCTAAAAATTGAATAAAGAGTCCCATTTGATTTAAGTTATTTCCAAACAGTAATGCAAAATTGTAACAGAAATAATTTAGACATAGGTAAAGAGCCTTCAAAATCAATAGTGTTGAAAGAAATGAAACATATGCTGATGCAATCAAACAGAATTGAATTTCATATAAATGTTAGCAAATCTATATCAGATTATCACTGCAAAAACTTCATTTTCATTGATTTATAATGTATTATTATTGTTTCCACCAAACTGCCATAGACAGCCATTTAAGCAGCTGCCAACTGCCTTAAGGGTAAATAAAGGGTGTCACTGATGGTGCTGGGTTATAGAAGTTTAAGAGACCAATAATTCACAAGTGCGGTAGGTGTGACATTCTGTATATTCATTAGTCTTCTATTTTAATCCTGTTGCCTAAGTATTTTATAGTTTTTTATGGGAGAAGGGTCAATTGCAGGTTTCAGAAGGCAACCACAGAGGTTAAAGTGTGTTTGTCCCAGCCCGATCCCCAGAGGGTTGGGCAGTGTCCTTTTGTTAAGCAACCAAATGACAGAAAAATACACTAGGATGTCAGCAGACAGTCTTGGGCTAGAGACACACATTGGCAGGTCTGTTCCTCCGAAAAGGAGCTGAGAAGTAGTCTTTAAATGTAACCCAGGCTATGGGTCAGTGTAGGTTTAATTGATGCACAGCACCTAACCCCTGGAAGTTTCGTTTGTCTCCTACTGTCAGACGAGTAAAACAAAAATTGTTCACACACGTTTGGTAGAACAGACTGGAGTACACCCTGTACTGTTAAAAGACTAAAAGTTGTTTTGTGTTGATACAAGATCCTCCCCACACAACTTTTGGTTCAGTCAGCAAACTAAAAAAGAAAAAAAAAAACCCCACTTCCTTACGTAGGAGCATCATTAAGCATTGTGCTGGACCAGGCAGCTCTTTCTCCTTAGAAACAGAGCACAGTAATTCTACAGTCCATTCATTTTCTGTTGTTTCCTACACCCCTTGTGTTGGAAATACAGTTTTAATGTTTTTAAAAATCATGCTAATATTTAACTATATAAGGTGTTTCTTTTCAAAACAGGCTTGAGACCTTCATATGGACAGATATTAAACAAAGACAGTCCCCAAATCTCTTTGTTTTCTCTGTGATGTCTGATGAGTCAAAGTTTGGACTGCCTTGTGGATGTGGCAGTTATTTTATCAAAGAGAAAAAATGGTGCATTTTTATACTTTATTGGTGAGGAAGAGGGATGAAATCTTGGGACATTGCATCCCTTATTTCACTGCATTTACAGTGGAACAATACATGTATTTGCTTTTGTGTATGGTATGTGCTGGAAAAAGAGATTCTATTGGCAAGCTCCCATTTCAATGCATGCCCAGAAGAGGTGCAGAAACCTGTTCAACAATTCAGGCAATGGTGACCTCAGAAGTATATGTGTCTGTTATCTGCTTTGGCTCATGCCATGTGATTTTTGGCTGCAGAGAAAGCTTATGGTGGAAATCATATCAAGTTGACCAAGCCAAAATAAACACACACATACATTTTGAGGTAATTTTTGGCCATTGAGATCATTCAGCCCTTTCAATATTTAAAGGAGAAACAAGATTTGCCATGATCATAAACATTTTATTTACTTTTTCCTCTGTTGCAGCATGATTGCCTTAGGTAATAAATCCAGCCAACAAGGAGCTAAAGGACAATTATTGCACACTAACAGCATATGTTCACTGTCACACTAGCAGGGCTTTATACAAGGAAAAACCTGACACGAAGGCTGAAAATCGACAAGAAGAACAGCAGTGAGTAAATGTGGTGGTCCCTGTTCGCTTTGATGTAGGGGCATGTTCTTTGCCACAAAAGGCAAAATCTCACCTGGTTGTTTCTGGCCTTACAGAACTGATGGAGCAGCATAAGGCACCTTCTGAGTCTTATTGTTGGTGATTTATGTACAGCGAAACACAGGCTGCCCTCACTGCCAGTGCAAAGCACAGCTCCTTTTAGGAGAAGTCCAGAGTCCAAGGGTGCCCATTGGTTGTATTCCAGTTCTCATGACTTCCAAATTTACTGCACCCTTTGCCAACCCAAACTCTTCCACAACAAAACAAACATACTTCTGCTTTTCCTGGTCCCAATCCAGCATGGTGGCTCTTCAGCATGTATATTTGCACTGATGTTGGTTCCCATTATTACCAGCGGACCAAAGGTCCACTCTAATTGATTCCAGGTTTTGGAAGCAAAAGATCTGAATTATTGAGAATATAAAGCTCCTACAAATGGTAAGGAAACCATGAATCTGAAAGCTGATTTAAAAGACAGGACATCAGATGGACATTGGGGAAAGTGAGATGCAATGTCTGCTTCAGACAGCTCCTAGATAATCTCAGGTGAATCATATAAACTCAATGGTGTTTTAATCTCCAGTCTGTCAAGTGAGAGTAATATTTCTCTTCTTGACAGAGTTGAAATCTGTTAATGATACAGAGAGACTTAGATAAATGATGCCAGATTCAGGAAAATGAGACTGTAGGATTTGTGCTTTTGGAGAGTGAATGCATAAAAGAAATATCAGAAAGAGGCTGGAAAAATGCATCCTGGAAATATATATATATAAAAATATATATATACACACACACACACACACACACACACACACACACACACACACACGCACACACATATATTTAATTTTTCAACAAAATCTCCTTATTACATTGGACACTGAATGGGGCAAGGAAAGGCAAATCCATGAAAGATCTCCAGACTTCTCTCACAAAGAATTATATTTAGCAAGTTTAGGCATGCACATAATTTTGCATCATAAAAAAAATATGTTTATTAGTGTGGACTTTGGACGGGAAGTAGGGCGCACAGATAGGAACAAAAGTGTTCAGCAAAACAGTTGGTGCTGAGGACCTGATGTCCATTGTACATAAATTTTGTTTTTACCTTAGAATAACGTGCACAGGCTGAATACCCAATTGCTGCTGGTGTGCATTAAGTGCACTCCCACACCGCATATTTCAGTTAATTGTCCTCAGAAAAGAAACCACAATGAAAACTAAAGTTCACAAAGCATGGGCAACTGCTACCAAAGTACACTCCCGAGCCGAATTAAAACTCTCATATTTTACCTGTTCAAAGTGGTCTCAATCTGGAGCTCTAAGTCTTTTAGTTTGGTGAGCAGAAATCAGTCTAAATTTCCATTCTGCTTTACACTATTTATTAATCCATTACGGTATCTTTGAATACATATGATCTGTTACTAGCTGACTTTCATGCAGATGTCATGCAAGAAGCCTTGCAATGGAGCAGCAGCACTGATCCTACTGTCACATTGTTCTCTTACTCAGATTTTTGCAGGTTATCCACAGAGAGGGTATTATAATAATGTGTATTAATCTGGGGGTTATGATTTGGACCTACATAGTAAACTCTGGAGAGGTGTAGTTCAAAGGTGTCAGAACATAGTGTTTAGTGAGAATCATTACTGTGTTTTAGTGTCTAGCCTCAGAAGTTTGATTGTAGCCTGGTTTCGTTGCAGACTTACAGTTACTGAAGACTAACAACAAGAAGAATGGCAGATAAACTGGATTTCTCTCCATCAGGTGTCTCAGACATTTCAAAAGTTGGCCCTCATATTCTACATATACGTATAAAATAACAAGGACTGAAAAGCAAGATCTGTAACTACACAAGACAAAATATAAATGTTGTTTGATTATCTCAGTTTGGGGTCTAGCATAGGAGAAATTGATTCCTAGGAATGAGTTCATGGTGTCTTAGGAAAATGGGCCAGTCTAGATTTGCCAGTATTCCCTCGATCAAGCTGGAATTTGAAAGAAAAAATTAGATCTTTGTTTGCTGCCATTTAAGTTATTTTTGTAATAACATATATAGGCATTAACACCAAAACCATCCAAAAGAGTACCTGAGTGTAGAGTGCCGTAATTTTCCTTTAGCAAAACAAAGTGAGGACATCCTGCTGTCCCAAAGCTCCCATAAGGAAGCATGCAGCACACCTATCTCTCTTTTGGTTAAAGTAAAAAGTAGACCTGAAAGCTCCCAAGTTTGGTTCATGTAACAATCTTGCTTAAAACCACACTTTCTGAGCAGTCTAGGTAGAAGACTTCCTGCTGGAAGTCTCCCAGCACTGTACAGCTTACATGTCAAATGTCTGCTGCTGGGGAGATGACTGCAGCATGGCTATTTTGGAATATTTTGGTCTAAAAAGTTATTTTTCGATAGAGGACCTAACTCTGGAACCTTTATTACTACCAATATCCTAACTAAAATAGTTTTTTCCTTTTTTTCACTAAGGTCATCAATTTCAGGGAGAGGGTCTGGATTAGGAAACAAACTTTTTTCAATAAAGCTTCTACTGTGCTCTTCACCAGTTTTTATATACTTCTGCAGTATAAAACCTAGTATCAGATGCTTGTAAGAGATTTGTTTGTACAATAGGGGAAGAAGATAGATAAATGCTGTTTTTTTAAAATGGGATTTTGGAACATGTTGACATAAAGTGTAGAATTTCCTGGACCCAGGGATTTAGCTGTCAAACTAAGAATACATTCAAGGTTTGATTGTCCACTCTCCTCACATGAGCAGGCCTCCCATTAACATCAGTAGGAGTTACACACACAAAAAGAGAAGATAATAGACATAAGTGGTGAACAGGGTAGGAGAGTAGAAATAGACTCCAGTGGAGGTAGAAAATGCATTATTCCCTTTCCTTTGCTCTGTAGAGCCTGCATCATTTTGGTTTTGTGCACTTCCAGGAAACAAAAAAAATTGACTTGTAGAAACATATTTTGACTACTTCTCATCTTGAAGAAATGCCATAAGAAATGAAGGATAGATGGATGCCACACTGACAGATACACATGATAAAAATAAAGCAGTTAACAAGCTCCAGTGAACACAGGTGGGCAGTGAATCAAAGTGTCTTAACATATTAACCTATACAGTGCAGCTCCTGTGCAGTTTTTCAAAGACATCTTGCTTTTTTCATTACTGATGGAGTGAGAATTACTTTTCAGTACTTTTTTTTCTTTTGCTGAAAACCTTTATTATGTGTTCAGCAGAGAATAGCTCTTGCAACTATGCAAGCTCCATGCTTTTATCTATCCCTGATACTATTGATAAATAGGAACAGTGGAGATAATAACATTTAAATAAGACTGTGGAGTTTCTCATTAAATGTAATTCCCTTCTTAGTCAAACTTCTGTTTTCCTGATGGACGTTCATTGACTTTGGTGTTACTCTTAAGTTGTCCTGAAATGGAGAATCAAACTTATCGGCCTTAACCCTCTGCAAGTAAATCAGTGTTCATGTAATGGTTATTCCTGTGTAAGTCCTTTCACCGTAGCACAATACAAACAACAATAGTTCCACAAATGGTCTCCTAACAGACAGACCCAACCCATTTTTTTCTTACCTTCAAAGGATTTTGTGCTGTTGACCAGATCGAACTGCAGATGACACTGTCTAGTAAAAGCCTGGCAGGTAGTGCTTTGACAGCCTGGCTGCTATATTTCTTTTTATATATTAAAATCTATGCTTGAAAATAGCGTCTGTATGTGACTTTGCACAAGACACTGGAGGATCACAGGGGCTCTGGTTCATCAAAAGTAACTAGTACCAGCAATGTGCTAAAGCTCATTCTGGAAATGAGTGAGGCAAGCCCAATTGCTGACAGTGTGCCTAAGCTCACCTCCTGTATGTACAGTGGTAAATCCTGATGTCTTCACCTCCTCAAGATCCACATGAGGCAGGATTTTGGAGCATTCCATCATTCCTGTGCTGTTTGGGTGCTTAGCTTGATTTTTCTTTACATTGGGATACTTGAGGAGAGGGTGTAGTGCCTGTTTTAAGAAGATAATGGCTGACGTGCACATTAGTGTTGAAGCATTAAAACATCCCTGCGTTAAGCACAGACTTGGGCATCATTTTCATAGCAGCTTCCTAAGCTATTCTACCTAAGGTATTTGTTCCACTTTGGAGCTTCATTAGTCCTTTTTTGTGATTTTTGGGGGGAAACTTTTGTTTTCTTTTTCCTTTTACCCTATTATGTTTTTGTTTTAAATCACAGATCTGAATCGTAGTTTATTTAATGACATTTCTTATCATAACAGGAATTAAAATCTTATTAAAGTGATTATAAAAATGCTGATGGAGTGCCTATTTTCAGAGACTGCTTTGTCTTTTGCCAAAGGACAGAGCCAAGCTGGCATTATTTGGACCTGCAGGCCATTGTTTGGGATTTAGTCTAGTTCTACAGCCCCTAGTGCTTGACTGCTGGAGGGAGAGAAGAGATAACAGTAGGAGGTTTTGAGATTCCTAGTGGGTATTGAGAAAAATGAAGGGGTGCTGGCCAGTGAAAAATTAGTTGTAAGTGAACTTGAGCAGTGAACTTCAGCGTCAGGACATCACGGTGCTACCAATGTCCCATTTCAGGGAATGCGACTCACTTAGAAATTGTGTCTGTTTCTAGGTGAGACTGAGAAGATCTGTTCTGTAGACTAAACTACATCTGACTATTTTTGGCTGTGGCATTCTTGAAACCACTGATCTTCTCAGGCAGTGTTGAGTTATTCCCTTAGAATGGCAGAAAAGGAGGAAGCAGCAGCACCAGCACAACAGATTTGTCCAGCAGTTTGCTGCATTGCACCATGTTTGAATCTATCACCCTTCCAAACTACTGCCTTCAGCTTTTGAACAGGAAGAAGAGAAGGCATGTTAGGAGCACCCTCCCTACCAGTCAAGTAAATGTTGATATAGATGTATTTCCAACTGTGTTTTCCTACAGACCATGCTTTTCTTTTGGATATTGGCAACTAAACATTAGTTTCACTCTTTACAGCACAGCTGCTCAATAATGTACACATCACAGACTGTTTTGCACCATCTTTATTGGATTTAGTATGAAGACAGGAATTTCTGTATTTGAGGTTTTCCACTTTTTACAGTACTGCTTGTTTGTCTATGCTTCTCCCAGCCATAAAGGAGGAAAAGAAGAGATAGAAAGTGCTGAAGGTGAGCCAGGTGGTCCCTTAGTGCATGTGGCAGACTTAAAATCATACTGTTATTCATGAAAAGCTGGGTAGTCTGGTTGGATGAAACCCTTGTGGATAGCCTGGCTTGGGCAGTCCACTTGTAGTACATGTGTTTCTTTTGGGTTCTATTCTGCTGCCACATAGAGATCAGAGGACCTGATCTCATGCCTTCTGAAATCATTGTCAGTGTTGGAATAAGCTTCCTTGGGAGCAGAGGCAAGCTCAGAGCACATGGCAGAGGAGGCAATGGGTGGGCACGTACAATGCAGCCACTGTAGCTGAGATTTACACATACTGTTTCAAGGACAAAACAATAGTCTTTCTAGCAGGGCTGCCATCATTTAGAGCTGCTCTTACAAGCAGCCATGTGTCACACTCTTACAGGCTGCCATGTGTCACACTGCATCCTTGTCCTTCTTGAAGACATAGTCTGCATCCTCAGCAGATAACAAGTCTCCAAACAATGCACAAGTTGTAAAGACTTTTTTTGGTTAACATTCCTTTTTATGCAACTGTAGTAAACAAAACACTGTCATACATAGTATAATTTCTGGACAGGTTCAGAGCAAATATTTCATAGAATTATAGAATCACAGAATCGTGGAATGGGTTAGCTTGAAATGGACCTTAAAGACCATCTACTTCCAATCCACTTGCCATGGGCAGGGACACCTTCTGCTAGACCAGGTTACTCAGAGTCCCATCCAGCCTGGGCTTGAACATTTCTGGATACCATGAAGTGCCTCATCCATCCCACAGATTGTCCCTTCAGTCTTCCAGGATTCCTGAAAATGTTAGCCACATGTTTTCTCCTATTTTTCTGTTATCATCTCATGATGTAGTCTTGGTCCATCCCTCCCTGGGACTCTCCTTTTGTAAGAGTTCCTCATTGCTCCTCATAAATAGGGTCAGTAGAACACACTGCTGGGTCAGTAGAACACACACCACAGGGTACTGCCCAAGCAAGCTCTGTTTACTTTCAGTTCTCTCTTGACCTCCTGTCATCCTCCAACAGAAATTCTCATCCTCAGACAGAAATTCTCTGCATTCAGATTATTTTTCTATTTCTTTCCTTTTTGCTTAAAACTCTGGCTTTGTTCCTGTTTCTCTCCCCTTATTGATATTCCTTATTGATATCATCCACTAGTGAGACATGTACTTAAGATACTGATATTTTTAAGCTTAAGTTGAAGAATTACTGAGATGTCATGTGTTTGTCACATTTGAAGATATTTATCAGATGCTAAACCAAATTGTTGGGACTATAGGTAGTTTTAGGTTTGGTTGAAGCTTCATGCTCAGTTTGCAGGATACCTAGTTGTCAGTGTCTGTCCTTATCCTATTGCAAAAGATGTGGCTGTCTATATAGGGAACGATGCAAATCTGGGGATGGAAAGGTACATGTGGTTTGTGTTTCACTCATGCCTTGGCACACACTCTGGAAGTGTCCAAACCACTCATCTGGACATCAGAACACAAGAAGATCTGTATCATTTTATCTCTTTCTTCTCCTTTCTTACATTTTCCTCCATGAAAAAGGGAGGCCTGTGACATTCTCAGATATTTAGATGAGGACTGGAAGGAGCTAACACAATGCTGAAACAATGCAGGTTGACACATGCCATCGTATTGGGAATGTCTAAGTTAAAATCTGTATTTAAAGTTCAGGTGCTGGAAGAGATGTTCAACAGCCAGTGGCCATTCACCATCCTTGTGTTACCACCTAACATTGCTGGGTTTGCCTTGCTAAACTTTATTCTTAGAAAAGAAAAGGCTCTAAAAGGCAGAGAATGTCCATCTGCTCTGCCTAACCTGTACCAGTTTTGTGAAACTAAATTCTTGGCAACCCTCTCCTCCCTGCTGTAGCCCAGGCCAGCCAGATGCTCTGATTCAACATAGCCCCACAGCAGCTTCCACCATTGTGTTCGTATAAACTTTGAGTATTAACTTAGAGCAAAAAAAGCCTTATGTAATGATGTCCTTGGTCTTATGCATAGAGCCAGGAAACATGATATAAAGCACTCCCTTTCTTCATTAACTGTATAATTTAAATGTACTGCATTTCTTTTTTGACAAAGACATTCTTCTTTCACGTGCTGGCTCCAGGTTCTTAAGGCTGAGCCCAAGTGGCCACAAAGTGCTCCATACTGACTGACCCTTCAGAGCTACGTTTTCAGAAGAGATTGGGGAATGTATCTCAATTTGCCGGCACTCAACTTAATACACTGCAGAAGTACCTGATTTATTGGCCAGCCACTCTACCATTCTCTGGTAAAAATTAAGTTAGGTGACAGTGTCTCAGGCCAGACATCAGAAACTGTGACAAGACTAAAAAAACCCCAACACTAAACCACAGAAAACTCTTGAGTAGAGATCTCAAGGTTTGGTCCATGACTTCAAATAATTAAAGATGTAGATTATTCCAATAATCCATCAGATGCTTTCTCAGAATGTATTATAAAGTTTGATTACTTTGACAGATGCAGTTTGAATATGCAATAATGCTCCTGAGTTTTAAACACTGATAGCTACAGCTACTAGGACCTTCTCTTTGAGCATCACCCTGCATGGCTGGACTCACACCTTGTTTGCCACGTTATATGTTATTATCTCTTTGTGGGGTGCTGAACACCTTTCTGCAGAGCAGATCTCAGATTATATATCCTTCCAACTGTCCACTGCTTTTCACTCTTGACAAACACTTCAAACAGCTTTTTTTGTTGGTGCTTCTTAGATGATCTATTGTAAATTTTTTCAGTGTGAATTCGATTTGAGTTTGTTTGCCTAAACTAAGAAGGTGAAGTTTAATTACTTAGAATTTTATAAGTAATTTTAGTCTCCATGAGGGCTCTCTGTGCATACTCACATAGTTCTCTGCCCATAATTGTCAATGTAGTGTCTTTTATGAAACTCATACAGATGCATGCACAATCTTCAAGGGGAAAAAAAAGGAAATATCCTCCCTCCCCCACCCCCCCCTGAGAATTTTGAGTTATTGCAGCAGCCAAATACCTCCTGAAACTGGTTAACTTACATGCATCTTGCATCTTCCTTAAGGTTAAAAAGAGCCACTTCATTTTAAAATAATGTAATAAAAACACTGCTGTCAGGCTGAGACCTTGTCTGCCAAGACTAACCCTCAGATGAAGTTTTACAGCCAAGTTATAAATCCCTAAAAAACGAAACTGGTATTGACAGAACCTTATCTAAGGAGTACTGTCCTGATGGTGAGGGGGGCTCAAACTGAGAGTTTCAAAACAAAGGTAGTCTGATAGCACAGCCTCTGTCAGTTGCACAGATAGCTTGGCGATAGGCAAACATCATGCTAGTTTATTTATTTGTTTATGAGTGTGTATTAACCACCAGGGTTTGTATATTCTCAACCTCCCTTTGATCTTTTTTTTTTAAAAAACAAGATTTCTGCCATCTGTAAACATTTCTGTGCTGACCATGCCTTTGGCTTAGTTAACATATGAAATCCATAAAGACTTATTTTTTGATAAAAGAAATGGCTAAAGACAATTGACATTATCGTTTGAAGTTTGTGGCATTTCATGTTAATTTAGTAATGTAGAAATGGAACAGAGGCCTGGATTTGTGTAAAGAACTTGTCCAAGGTTATAACCCTTAACATATTTTGTGCATACTCTTTCTGTTTTGGTCTCCAACACAAGAAATTTAATATGATTTTGATTAGTTTCTGATGAGTTGAAATTTTGGTAAATGAAACTCCAGTATTGGAGTTTTCCGTCACTGCTGTATTTGGGAAATGATTTAAGAAGACTGCTGTATTTGCTTCATTGTTCAAATAATAAAAGACATCACTGAAAGATAAATATTCCTACTGCTTGCCTATAACTGTGTTGATCCATGTGTAATATTTATCAGAATATTCTAGTCCAAACTTTCTTCAATACTAAGTCAAGTCTTTTAAGACATTTAAACCCCTTTCTTGACTCTGACAGACTGCCACTAACTTATGACATGACTTTGGCTGAGTCCTTAACCTTTTTGTAGTTCACATTATCTCACCAGATGTCAAATGAGGATTGAAATCCATGTTAGTTACAGAAATACCATGAGACTTTACTGATCCAGATGGAAGAAGCTACAGAGGTAGCTTATGGTTTGCAAAAGGTACGGGAAGGTTTACGAATGAAAAAAAACAGTGCTCGTATGTCAAGGATACTGAGATTACTGTGGTGAAGATTGATTTTTTGCTACAAGGATGGTTAATCTGTGCACACTCATTCAATGAGTTTGGGAGAAAATCTACATGCCAAAGTAATGCAACAAGCTGGGACACCGTAAGCATCTTAATAAAGTGACAGATTTGGGCATCTTCTCTCCATTCTATTGGTGGGTCCAAGGTGTTCACACAGAGAGAGGCATAACCTTGGGCCAACAATAGTCCCTTTTGTTATTTCCGTAAGGACATGCAAAGATGCCAATGTGAAGGACAGATCTACTCTCAGACAAAGCAAGACTTGGGGCCTTTGGCAGGTGAGAAGCATATGCACACACGACACTGTTCCAAAAGCTGTATTCTGTAATGATCAAAGATTTGTTAAATGCGTCTGTGCAGGACACTAAGCAAGAAATTGAGCACCTGCATTTATTTTATGAGTCTACATTTTGGAAATAACTCACGCAAGTAGGAATGGGGAGCTACAGATTGGGAAGTGTCAGGATGGAGTCCAGACTCACTGGAGATTGAGGCTCCCAGAATTCCTTGATGGAGAATACCCAAAGCAGAAATACCTTCTAGTATGCTGGAATGGAGTAAGTGCTGGCTGATTGCAGCAATGTGGATACATGCGGGCACAGCCATCAGCCTGAGAACAGCCTCTGGCTCTGCCTGGCCCTCAGCGCTGTCCCTGTCTCAGGACTACATGTCACTGAAAAGGATCTTCAAACCTCAATGTTTGAGTATGACGAAGTCTTCCACACTAAGATTTAGAAAATGGGAAGCCTTCATCCTCTAGTAAAAATGTTGGTGTATGAGGGACTTCAAACACCAAAACTCTCACTTCCTCTGTTCTCTCCATGATTACAATGAATATGAACGTTTACATCCATTCTGTTCATCTGGTAGTTCCTAGGACTTCTGATTGAACCTGGGTCAGTGGTAATACCACAGTAACATCCTACTGTGTTTAGAATATACACCCAGCTGTGTTTGTAATTTTTAGAGCTGAAACACAAGCTGCACCATCTCAAGGAATAACAGGGAAAAAAAACCAATGCAGCAAGCCAGCATCCATCATGTGCTCTTCCTGTTGCCTCCCACAGCTTTCCTTTAATTTTTCAGTGAAAACTTTTCTGTCTGTTAATAGAAATTCAATCAATTATTTGAATAATTGATCCAAGATTGTTAGCAGAAGCAGAAATTCTACGAACAGGACAGTGGAGCAAGTCCTGAGAGCTCAACTGAAAATCTACTTGTTAAATCCCATTCAGAATGTACCATAGTATTAGATGTTTCTGCAGCTTCCTAGCTAGTAAATACCATATTTACTTTGCTTAAAAATATAAGGCTTAGTTCACAGTTTTCGTCGTCATGCTCCTTTGAAAGCTGTTGGCTTTCAACTTCAGTCTTAAAGAGGGGCTCTATGCATTTTCATTAGGGATCTATGCATTTTAGTCCTTTCTGTGAAATTGTATTCAAGCTTAGGTACATAAACTTAGTCTCTGAGATCCATAAATAATATTCTGCTTTGTGAAAATTTTCTGTTTATTATGAAATTTTTAAATATTATGAAAATGTTCTGCTTTGTGAAAACTCAGAACATTAACCTGCACAGATGAACTGTTTACAGACAGTTCTCCAAAACTGACAAGAAAAGTTTGGAAGGGATTAGAAATGGAAATGCTGATCCTGGGACTTTGCTTGTTGTGGCAGTAGTCCTCTCTCTGCCTTTTTTAAACACCTTATGATTACTATTTAATATTTAATAAGCACTCATCTGTTAAATATTTGAGGCTTTGTATGTAGTATACCGTTATTGTGGAATCTAGCAGGTAGTCCTAACACAATCCCCATCTTGGCAAGTGTAGTGGGTACACCCTGGCTGGATGCCAGGCATCCACCAAAGCTGCTCTCTCACTCCCCTCCACAAGAGGACAAGGGAGAGAAAATGCAACGAAGGATTAATGGGTTGAGATAAGAGTTAGTGGATTACCATCACAGGCAACACAGACTCACATTGGGGATATTATTTGAATTCATTACTAAAAAATCAGAGCAAGATAATGAAAAGTAAAATAAGTCTTAAAAAATCCCACCTTTCCTCCACCCTTCCCTCTTTCCCAAGCTCTACCTCCTCCCTCCCCATGGCACAGGGAGGTGGGTAACTGGGGTGATGGTCAGTTCATCACATGTTGTTTATGCTGCTGTTCAGACAGAAGAGTTTTTACCCTGCTCCAGCGTGGGATTCCTCCCACAGGGCACAGGACTTCACAAACTTCTCCAGCATATGTCCAGCCCATGGGCACAGATCTCCATGACCTGCTGCAACATGGGTCACTGATCCACAGGGTGCAGTCACTCGGGCACAGCCTGCTCCAGTGTGGGTCCCCACAGGGTCACAAATCCTACCAGGAAACCTGCTCCAGTGCGGGCTCCGGCCTGAGCTCCTCCCCAGGTTCACCTGTTCCAGCACGGGTTTCCCATGGGTTCACAGCCTCCTTTTGGGCATCCACCTGCTCTGGCATGAATCTCTCCTCCAGGAGCTGCAGGTTGATCTCTTTATCCCCAATGGTTCTCCATGGGCTGCAGGGCACAGCTGCCTCCGGGTCTGCATAGTTGTTCCTTCCCATTTTGCTTTCCTCTGACTGCAATTACAACTGCACAATAACTTTTTTACTAAAATATGTTATCATAGAGGCATTACAACCATTTCTGATTGGCCCAGCCTTGGCCAGCAGTGGGTCTGTTCTGGAGCTGGCTGGCATTGTCTCTGATGGACATGAGAGAGGCTTCTGGCTGCTTCTCACAGAAGCCATCTCTGTAGCCCATCCACCACCAAAACCTGGACATGCACACCCAATACAGCAAGCTGTGGGACACGTAGCACTCAGGGGTTTGTTCTCCCGACCAAAGTCAGGCCGACAACAAATCATTTTCATCCTTTTGGTGTGCAGTGTTGAAACTTTTCTAGAAAGGACTGAGCAGTAGCATCCCATGGCAAAGACATCTGAGATAAACAGAAACGGCGCATTCGAGCTCATCCACATTACAGGTGAATCCATCTTTTGGTCTGTTTCAGCTGGCAACAAAAAAGGAGTTTTATAGATGGTTGCATACTACTTTGTCTCTGGACTTGGATGTGGGATCATGTTTAGCGAATGTGGGTGCAAGTAAATGTGTTTGAATGCCAGCCTAATTCTCAAAATGAAGTGTATATTTGTATCTTAATGACAAATAGTAGTGCAATAAATAACAAAATCAACATCTATCATGGACAATTTGTTAATTTTTTGATCTTCCATCTGAGAAGTGTCTTGTTTCTCGTGGGTTTTTTTGTTTGGTGTTTTTTTTTTTTTTTTTTTTTTTTTTTTTTTTTTTTTTTTGTGTGTGTGTATTTTAATAATCAGTCAGTGGACACAGAAGGCCCAACTCCAATCTGGTTGGAGGACATTTTGATTCACCTTTCAGGGGGGTTTGAATGGGGGAAATGTTAAACACAGATTAAGGAGAGGAGTGTGTTTCGTCTAAAGCAACCATTCTTATTCCCTCTCTCTGCTCCCCATGCTCAAACACTGTGACTGAAAACATATTTGTCTTGTTTACCAAATACATGAGAAAAAGCTGTTATTGAAATGAACGGTTTGCTGGGTTATACAAATGTAGAAACAAAGACATACACCTAGATAAATGAATAAGAGCTGATATGGAGTTTGCAAACTGCCTTAAAGAAGCTGCCTCAGATAGGTCTCACAATGTTAACTTTCATGTGGAACAGCTTAAATCAGAAATCTTGTATTTGTTCCCCAAGACCTATGGAAGAGAGTATATCTGTATGAAAAATTAAAACTTAGATCTCAGGGGCCATCTTTCAAGATCAATGAAGATCCACATAGTTTTGTGTGAAAGCAATCAGATGCAAGATATTTTTTTTTCTTGTAATACTTTACTGCAGGTTTAATTGCAGCAATATTTCAATGCCAAAGAGAGTAATTTGCAGCTTGAATACAGCATTAGAGCTACAATACCCGACATTTTAAAACCTCAGTATAAAAATGAGCATTTGGTACTACTACCACAAGAATTCTCATTTCCTGTTCAACTTTCAAAGAAATTGAAGTTAAATGTCTATATTAACGTTTATAAAATTTTAGGAGTGATTCCCTTATTACATAATTAGCTTAAGCACTCTGCATATCTGCCGATTAGAGACATTACTCAGAGCCTGCCCTGGAACAGCTGCATTCCTAGACAGAAAAAGATACTAATGTGGCCCTGGGGGAGAGCTCTCCATTTTGACAGAATAAAACATTCTTGGAATACAGTTATTACAATTCATAACTGTTCACTTTAGGGGGAAAAAAAAGCAGGGAAAAAACTGTCTTGTTAATAAAACAAAGATTTCTAATAGCTTTAAGTTCATATTTCAAAATTCTCTGCAGCTGACGATGCAGGTATCTGGAGGGGAGGAATTTCTCCATGTTATGTATAATGAAGAAGCAAAAGCAGGAATTCTGACTACATATAGCTCCCTAAATCTGATCAGATAGTGACAATAAGGGTAATGACAACCAGGATAAGTATTAGAGGCTAGCACTCTGATTCAGCTGATTAAGCAGGAGCCCAAACTGCATGAATTTGAAGCAAAAAAGCACATTTGGCTGCATCTGTGACACAATTACCAGGTGATGGGATTTCATCAAAAGAAACACAGAAAAAAGGAAATACAACAGAAATTCAGTTTCTCTGGAATTACCACAGCAATTAAGGACTCCCCAGCAAACATGATGAGGAACTGCTACACCATTTCAAAATCTTTTAATTGCTACAAATGGTGTGACAGAGAGAACTACTGTGATGTGTAGACTGCCTAGGTCAACTGGGTTAAAGCCCAAACAGTGAAGTCTAACGAAGCACAGTTGTGTGGTCCGTAAAAGGAGTTCAACCAGGGGTGTAATGAAAATATCCTGCTGTACAGCTCTCTTCATCCTGAGAGTCTGGAAAAGGGTGGCCTGTTCGGCAGTGAAGCAGCTGGTACTTCCAGATGATTTCTGACTCTTGGAGAAAAAAACACTGCCCTCTTCTAAACTAAAAGAACACACATTTAATTGAAAGAAACTTAAAATTTTATTCCAGAGGGTCCAATGTCTTTTATGCAACTTCAGGCTCACTTGAAAAAAGCAAGATAATTGTAGCTCTCACTACACTTTAAAATGGTTTTGAAGATCTGTGTCCCATCTGGGCGACCTTTAACAAAGCAATTATTGCTCTAGTTTGTGAGCACTGTTCTCTTATTTCCTGTCTACAATTCAATGTGACAGAAACTATGGAGAAAACTTAATAAATCTTACTGACTTGAATCTCCTTCCCTTAGTCAAATTTAAAAGACCCTTCTGAAATGCTTTCATACCCTCTGAAGTGGTGTCAAGTGCTTAGAATGTTGCCAAAGTGTCTGAGAGACAAAGAAGTGCAGTTCACCACAAGCCAGGGTTGCCTCTCCTGTTGAGGCATTGGAGAGAGCAGTTGTAGTGCTAAGCGAGGCATATCACATGCTGCAGGTGCCTAATTGCTGCAGTTCTTTCCACTATGAGCAGAGATGAACTAACAGAGCTTTGGAGACCAAACGGTCTGAATTGCTCATTCCTCTTTTGACCTCAAGTGTTAAAAGAAGTCAGTGTCTCAATCACATGTTCTGAAACTAGCCTGGTCTGCAATCTTCAAAACTAGTATCTGTTTTAAGCTCCTTTACCCCTCCAGCTGGGAAATCTGGGGTTTCATTGTATATCTGCCTTTAAAAACTATTTTGTTTGTATTCATACAGTGGTGAGAAGACCATTATAATAATCCATATAGCATCCATTATATTATTAACATCTTATAGGTTAAGAAAGAAGAAACTAATTTTTTTTAGTTTTCAAACATGCTCTGACACTGTAGCTTTTTGAGTCTAACCTGAAATTCAACGACTTAGCATGCAGCTGAAGAAAGGTTGTCTAAGAAGTAGGAGAGAGTACTAAAATCCATAGAAAAATTCGGGTGAAGCCCGAAATGACTATATAGGTGTGAAAAGTGAAGATTGGGAAAGAAACAGAACACAAAAGAAAGAGCTTGAGCAGAACATACAATATGAGCCTTCACACTGGAAAAGACAAAGCTGATCTAATTACATTGTTGGATACACATTAGATTTACATTAGATTGCTCTGAAAATATCCACAATTATATCCTTTCCTATTATACACCATGAGTGCTACTGGGACTTATCTTTCTGTCTATTGCATATGTACACAGAAAAATTACAGATGCTTTTGCAAAGGGGATCTGCCTAAATGGACTTTGTGTGACTGCAAAGCATCCCAAACCCAAGGTTCTCACAGATGTGTCTCTTAATTACGAGTTCTGGTTACCTGACTGGATTTCCCCAAAAGTTAAGCTGAAAATCCCCTGTTTTTCATCTGTGCAGGAACAGAGGAGAGTTTAAAAAAGAATACTTTGCACACTACCTAGTCAACTTGATCACAGCAAGTTCCATTTTCCTTCTTTATAACAGTTAGATGGCAACACCTTTCAACATTCATAGACTACTTTTTTCCTGTCCCACCCACAAATCTTTAATTATTTTCTAGGAAGGAAGTTAGAAACCTTAACATATAGTTTCCAGTTGTAACTGAATTCTTTGCTTACTCTAGGCATTGATCAAGATTTTTGTTTTTCTCTTTTTAAATCTGATGTAGATTTTCTGTAGAAAACAAGAACAATAGTTAAGGAATAACCAGGAGCAAAACAGGCAATGGGATCTTCAAACTGATTGATGGCTTCCAGGAGTAGTTTTCACATACAGAAAAGGACCTGCAGTCTTCAGAATCTCACTGTGGGACAAAGCACTTTGTGATGATGCTTGATGGCACTGGATGGAGAGGGACTGGATTTGCAGTGGCGTGGTTATGGGTCTCTATTGATGGGACTGGTATTTCTAAGAGGAACTAAATTGTCTAATCAGCTACAGAAACCAGACTGGTTGCCTGTACAGACCATTTTTTAGAGTGGTGACTGCTCAGTGCATGTTGCCAGACTCAGAACTTATTAGACTCTTTGTAAAAACTTGCCGTGTGAATGGTGGCAAGCAATATGTTTTGGTATTAACATGGTGCATTGGTAGTTTTTGCTGCAATATTAATACATCTATGCTTAGATACAGAGGCGATGCAAACAAGCTCTAGCCAGAGTTGTATTTTTTGGGAAACAAAAGATTAACAACCCATGATACCAAGTTCTGATTGTTGCAAACTGAATTAGCACTTATTAGGGATAAATATAAGTTATGAAGGCTGAATTTACACATTCTATGGTCAGCTGAATAATATACATAATTCACAGCAATCAAGAAAGTGGGAATGGTGAGATAAGATTTTGGGTAGGGTTCTCAAAGCCTTCAGGAAGCTTCGTCCTTGTTGATAATTAATTAGAATTTTCAACTTCTGGCAAAAATTCTAGCAGACAGCCTGCAGGACATGATCTGTAAGATTATTAGCCCAGACCAAGTAAGCTTTGTAAATGAATGACTACAACCAGAGAATTACAATGAAAATACTGAATATTATCTAAAAAGCTAGTGGCATGCAGGAACCCTGGCAGCCTACGCAACCAATGATAAAAAGACCTTTGACAACATAAACTTGAGGTTTCCTATATGCCCATTAGGAGAGAATTCAGATATTTATAAACTCCTGAGAACTTTTATATGAGTCTCAGAATAAATAGCATTTTTAAAACTACCTCTGCTAGGAAGCTTTTTCAGTGGAGGATGGTGCAAGTCAGGTTATGTCTCAAGGTTCTTTTCTTTTTTTTCTAATATTTTTGGAAGCAGAAAGGCTTAAAAGTGGGCAATGACTATAATTGCTGACTGTATCAAAATGACACTTAATATTCATTCAGGTAGTTTACAATATTAAATATGAATATGCATAACTAAAGGACTACCAGTAGCAAAAAATATTTTAAATGAAACATGTCTGAGTGTTTAATAGCATTTCACCTTATCATGTTTATCATAACATTTCTGTTACTTATTTCTAGAAACATGCTGTTTTCTCTTACATCTTGTGCGCCCACAAGCTTAACATCATTGGTGTATACTCTAGGTAAAATAAATGTGGTGTCTGTACAAAAGACAACCTGCTTCGGCTAGTGAAATATCTACTACCAAGTTGTATTATCATTTGGAATAATACCTTCAGGAGACCTAAATCAAATGAACATATATATAGATAAATATTTTCTACAAATTATTTTGCCATTGCAGCAAGTTCAGTATGTGAAGTATCTGTGACCTAGTCTGTATGGCCAATGATAAGAGTATATTAAAGTTTCTTGAATGCAATAATTGTGCCATGGCATCTTTCAAAATCTAACCCATTATTAAAAACACAGCTGAGTGATAGTGAAATGCTAATAAATAAGAGGTAACACCTTATATGTACTAAAAAATAGAGAAGTCTATTGCCCAGAGAAGTTGTGGATGCTCTATCCCTGGAAGTGTTCAAGGCCAGGTTGGATGGGACTTCGAGCAACCTGGTTTAGAGGGAGGTGCCCCTTCCTGTGGCAGGGGGGTTGGAAGCAGGTGACATTTAAAGTCCATTTCAAACCAAAAAACCTTCTGTGGTTCTATGCTTATCCATTCCTTATTTCATACTTCAACATCGTCTTCAATAGCCTTCTGGCAAAGAAAGTTACTTTAACTCTATCTCTAAAAGTCAGTCAAAATATCACACACAAATTGATTCCAGTGGCTGGTTTTGGTGAAAGCCAATCTCTGGCTCTTTTATTCCACAAGGACCAGTGTTTCCATTTTTAGGGTAAGGTAAATGATGCTGACAGATGACCTTGGAGTATGTCATAGGTACTGATCTGAAAGTAATTTCTCCTTCAGTGCCTCTAACACAACCTTGCCACAGGTACTGCACGATACAACCTGAAATTAAACCAAGGAAATTAGTATTAGGATGCTTCTTAATTCATTTACTATCTCTATCAGTTGAGATAAATGAATATGACTTGCTTATGAAATACCTAGGATGGACAGGAAGAAGGAATAAAACTGTACTGTGCATGCTGTAATTACTCCTCCAGGCTGATCACAGAGGCTCGGGAAGGAAACGCGTTCCTCCATTCGGAGAACATACAGAAGACTATATATAAAAGTCTTGCCTGTGTAAAAATAAACACTTCTCCAGCATCAGTTAAAGGCAGGGTCAAGCCACAGCTTTTCAGAGTAAGGATGAAGCTGAGTATGGAGAGAAGTGGCAATAGTGAAACATATTTCACTATTGAGGCAGATTTAGATCAGAAATTTAGGCAGATTCAGATTTGAAATTGCATGCAAATGAGTGAAACTTGAAGGCCAGTATTATGTAGAAGGCTAGAGAAGGATTTAGATAGGTCACTCTGGCTTTGAAATGTTAATTCTAGGAAATAAAGAGAATCGAGGCTGAAGTTCTGCTAAAAGATGAAGACGCTGTAGTGATACATAAATTTAAACTTAGTTATCTAGTGTCCTTTCAAAAGGCAAGTGATACTGGCAGTGGAGGATGTAATGAATGATACTGCAAAACTTCAAATCTCTTGAAATATATGAAAGTAGTAGATGAAATGGGAAAAGGAGCACAGATGGGGCTTCTCAAAGGAAGAGTAACAAAACTGGAAAGAGCAGAACCTCACGAAATGCACAAAATGCATATGCAAAAGTTATTACTGAAGTCTGGATGCTAGCAGGTGCAAAGGAAAAAGGGAAATCACTTTAGCAGAAAAATGCTTTTATTTTATATATATATATATATACATATATATACATGTTGGGCTATGTAGCTCTTAGGAAGACATAACTTTTCTCCAAATGACACTGGCCTCTCTAAACACATGTATGTTTAGACATTATTAGTCATGTCATTTGAATGCAGGAATGAGCATTTCAGAATCAGCCTTTTCCCATCCTGTCTAGTCAGATCATGGTATGCTCTGCCTTATGTTAGCTGGGTAGCTTTGCAGCTCACTACTCTATGCTGACATATCATACCTCCCATTTTTTAAAAAACCTTTTTATCTATTATTCTTTCCTCTTGCAAGGCAGACACATATTCATTATGTAAGAATAAATATGGTCTGCATATTTTGATTCCATGATCAAATGCAAGGTTTTCCCATGAACGAGTGTGTACAGCTTATAACTCTCCTATATTGCAGTGTTTCACAACACTGTTGACAAGCCACATCATTTCCAAGGTTCTTAAAAGCAGTTAAAATAATGTTCATACTAGCAATAATTAGCAAACAGACTATATGAATAATCACAGTCATTCCCACAAAGATTTCTTGTTTTCACAGACTAATCCATTACCTGCTTCAATGAACCGTCTTGTTGTTAATTTGCAAGGCTTTCACCCCTAGGTGATGGAAATACCTGCCCTCTTCCCAGTCTCCCGTTAAGTATGGTTTTCAGTAATATGTATAATTCATGAGAAAAATTTGTTTGTCAAGCATTCCAGACAGGTCACTTAAATCCTAGATCAATTGATAATGTTCACACCAACATGGCCTAGAATTAAAATAACCCTTACACTGGCTTCAGTATTTCCTTTAAACTAACAAGTTGGGCTTCAACTTTTAAAGATGTATAGGAATCATTATTCTTTTAAATAAAGATTAGCAGCAGAGATTTTTTTAAAAAAACAGATTGCTGCTCTGAATGCAGTTCTTACAATGCTAGCAACAAATGCCATGCACTGTCACAAATGCATTCTGGCTTTTCTTGTAGCAGCAGCATGCAGGAAGCTGCATGGGTAAGACAGTTCAAGTAGGTATTATCTTCTAACACATCAGGGTAGAATCTATCTTGAACAGTGAAGTTGTCATTCAACTTATTTTTTTGTGATTTAGATTAAAATTTCCATCCTCATTGCATCTCCCACCTGTCCCAACAAAAACCTCCTGTCCCATGCAACTCAAAATGTAATGAGCAAAATCTACATAGAAATATAAGTACACTTGATGAGCAGATAAAGTCAACCACATGTATAATCTCTTCTTGTAGCTAGAGTCTGCTTTCTGTTTCCATGATTCTTTTTCTCTTGTGCGTCCTTATGTCAGCTCTGAGCAAAAGTGCAACATTTCTGTTCAGCATTGGATTCTTCATTCAGGGGAGGCAGACGACAGCCTGGCACAAAGTTTGGGTTTTTGTATATGATCTCCTGGACCTACTGATGTCAGTGGACATTTTCTGAGGGATGTCTATGGAAGCAAGGCTCAGTAACTAGGGCTTGATCTGAAATTCAATACATTTGGACTTTGATGAGCCTTGTGGGTCCCTCCCAACTCAGGATATTCTATGATTCACTGTATTTTGATACACATTAAAAAAAATTCTGAATTTCTGGAAATTATGTATAATTAAGAACTTTATCATCTCACGTTCCCAGTTACACATGCATACTGTATTTATTTGATTTATTCTTCCATTTATATTTAAAACCAGCAGTCAGAACTCTGGATCCACTCAATGTAAACAAGTCTGAGTACTACAGTGCCCACATATAATTAAAAAATAGATATATGTAAATGTGACATTTGAGTGAACAGGTGTAAATATATCAGTCTGCTACAAGCTAGCATTTCCTGCTCATAAACATTATTCCCTTATTGCTGTGTGCTCACTGTGCTTAATCCCGCAGGAATTATGATGTTTGTTGCTGCATTTTGTAATGTATAGAACTTTATACTAATGTATGCAAAGAGCTGTGACGTTTACATAAGTGCTTCTGGCTAAATGAATGCTTAAAAAGAAAACAAAGTTTTGCAGCTCTTATCGTAAGAAAACTTATTTGCACTGCATACTGGAGAACTAAAAATTGACCTTCTGTCTTACATCACCAGCAATTCTCATTGTGCCATATTTCCATTAATAGTTGACTGCTGAACTCTCACTCAGACCAGCAGAAGATGGGCTAGATCCTTTCCATATCCCATTGTTGGGCTGTTCATGCTTAGGTGGAAGTTGTTCCATAGGTGGAAACCAGGACAAAGGCATATCCCTACTTCCCTGAGGAGGTCTGGGACACTGCCATGGGTGACACTCCTAAAACAAGTGTCAGATGTGGTTAGGGTTCACTTCTGCAGGTGCTGCACTGGAGCCTCAAATGTCTTTTTGTTTGTCTGTTTATTTTGATTTTTTAAAAATTAAATCTCTGTTTTCTTTCTTCAGATGACAGGTGGGATGACTCACATAAGCAGCTCATCCATTGACTACATAGGGAGATGAGAAGCCTAGCACCAACTTGATGCTGAATTTTTTGTTGTATAGCTTAGAGGTTCAGAAGAAGCTTGAGCCAGCTCAGCCACGAAATTTTCCCAAGGGCAAAAAGTTAAGGGTTTCTTAGTGTGAATGGTCGAACATTTGGGGCAGGAAGAGTATCATACACTTGTATATAGGATTACAAGTTGCAAAGAGCACATTCATGTTTGTGCTGAGTACACAAACTTTGCATTTGCATGAGCCTGTTGGGATGGCTGAATGTGAGAGACAAGGAAGGCACCAAGGCAGATACTTTAAAAGTATGTTCTTCATCAGGTGTAAAGTGGTGTATCTACCTCCTCTTTAATGAAGTGGTGCCTTCTTCTACCAGCTGGCCCCAATTTACTTATGTTTTAAAGCTTATGCTGTTCTGTTTGTTGACAATAGCGAATGCATTTTCTTGTTTGTGTCTTGGCTTTTTGAATTCAGTAAACTTCTAGCTAAATGATCATTTCATTGCCAAGAGTTCAGATCATGCAATAGTTTCGTGAGGGGGAATATGTGGATGTAGATACTCAATTTGTTTCCTGATATCTAAACAAATCTAAGTTTTCTGTTTGCATATGTAAGACCAGTCCCCTTATTACCAGGAGAAGTAAGTCCTGCAGGGCGGGAGCCATCTTTCTCTTATTTGCCCAGTGGCCAGGCAAATTCTTTTTATTGTGTTTTGATTGTGCCTAGAGGTTAGGTCACAGATCAGGGTCTCCCTGAGCCAGGCACTGGACAGAGGCTTGACAAACAAATGGTTTTTACCCCCAAAACCTGCTGATTTATACGACCTTCCAGCTACATAAATAAGAGTTTGGCTATCAAGGTGTCCTTGTTCCACAGGGATGCTGTTCATGTCAAACGTTATATTTAATTGTCCCTATGCTCAGACGAGCATGTGCAGCACAGACTATGCAACACTGCCCAGACTGGTCCTCGCTCCTGCACCCAGTGTGTTAGGAAGCTGGGAAAAGAAGATGACAATTTCTATGTCGGCAAGTAGCACAGCACGGAGTGGGTGATTGGAGGAAACAGCTGAGCACCTGGCACCCATGCCATGTGTGTTTTGTGGAGGCTTCTTTCAGTATAACTCTGCTGTGCCCTAGAGGTGGAAGTGCAGCTTCTGATACAGTTTCACCCCAGAAGAGTCTAGTTTATGTCTCTGAGACTGCTTCATACTTACAGACTGGTATATGGCATTGATTGCAAGATTTGCCCCAGATATGCAGACTAGACACTCATTTAAAGACTAATTAGTGGTTGTGGAGGCTCTGTCCAGAGATTACACAGTGGCCTTCCCACCCTGTTTAACTGCTTTCTGAGGGAAAAAACAGGGAGAAAAACATATGCAAAGTGGTCAATTTTAAATTACAAAGGAGAATGCTCATTTCTTTGACTGTCTGAAATGCTGAAGGCACGAAATAACATTTAATTTTATTAGAGTGCACGCGTGTTTCCTCCAGAAAGGATCTTCCTTCAGCAAAACTTGTAGAAAAAGGAAGCCTGATCCAGTTAAGCCCAACCTGCATTTCTACAACAGCTATGATATACCATATTTTACAAAGAGATATCTTCCATCTTTCTCATCTGAAATACACATGAAATAATTGTTTATCTGCTGTTAACACTGGCAAGAACATTGACAATCTCCAGAGTTAAATCTTAGAACAAGATGCTCAAGTTAATTCCTAAATGGGTTAAACTGATTAATTGCACTTTTTTTCCCCCAGGAAACTGTTTCATCTGGCACCATGACATCACTGAAGATTACATGCAATGTCATATAAATTTGTAGGAAGCCCATCTTTAAAATTTTAGTATTTCTTAAGCTTTTTTTTCTTTACTATAGAAAGTAGCATGCATGTAAATAAGTTAAAGTTATCTCTGACTAAGGAAAAATAGTTCTCTACATATTGGCTCTAAATGCAGTGTGTGTTTGAAAATGTTTTCTTTTTCAGCTACCAGCAAAGGAAATAAGTTTCAGGTTGTGTAAGTGTCGGATGGGCACAAACATTTCCAAACAAGAGGAAAAGCTTTTTTTCATAAAAGTGCCCTACTCTCCACATGAAAACACGAGGTCTAAAGAAAAACGAACCACTCAAGAAGTCCAATCCTATCCACAAAAGCTCACACCAAATATTATTCTGCAATCTTTCTAGGTCCTTACCATGCAGTGATCAAAACTGGGCTATCCTTCCTTGCCATTGATATTTTTAGACAAGGCCAAATGTAGATCAAGTCAGGAGAGTAGACTCTCAGCACATACAAAGTTTAGATTTATCCCTATAATTGTATGAGCAATCAGTGGATTAGGTTTCAGCTACAACCACTTCATTTGGTAAGAAGTAGGTTAAAAACCAGCAGGTGGCAAAATGACAGCTGTGGAAAGATGAGCCATGAAACTGTCCACACAATCAAACAAACAAACAAACAAACAAACAAACAAAAAAAGATTCTCTTTTTTCTACCATTTTTCAACCCTTTGACCTCTTAGTATTCCAACAGGCCACCAGAGACCTGTAATGGGATAGATACCACATACCTTAGGAAGCAGTGGGGCATAGTCTCTGTATTTACTATTTATTTGAAATATTGTGCTTGATGCCCAGCAGGTCCTTAGAGGGCCATCAGGAATCTACATTGCCTGGTTAACGGCCACATGGAGATAGAAATAACACATGTATTGTGAATGGTTTTACTTTTCCATCCTAGTTTCTTGTGGGAGGAACTAAATTCAAGTTCTTTGTCAGATGTGCTCTTTTTTTTTTTAAATGTAAAATGTCACTATCTTTGGTACATGGCCTGCTTCTTAACAAGAAATAAAAAGGTCAAAGGAGTCCAGATATCCCACTCAGCACACAGTTTATAATGTCTTAATCTTCCTGCTCTGCCAAAGTTTAGGTCTTTCCACCATTATGGTATTCTTGTCTAAAAGCATGAGGAAACCATAAACTGATGTTTGGTTTAAGCTTAGGCACTATTCAGTCTCTTGGGTGACAAGTAATCCCTGAAGAAATGTCAATAACAACAAATAACCCAATGCTGTATCACAGAGAAGCAACTGGGAAGAAACAAAAGGGAAGAAACAAAATGGAAGAAAGAACATAAAGCTTCTAACATTACTCACTCTGCTCTACCATGTCAAGACAGTTTGGTCTCTCTTCTGTTTTTCTTCACCTGTGCACATTTTTGGAGGTAAGACCTGTCACCATATGCCTATGGTACAGTAAGGCCCATTATATATAAAATTCATGTTATTATCTCCTTTGCTCTGGAGTGCATCGAGATCCTTGCATGTTGTGAAAGTTAAACACATTAGTATTGCACTTCCTTATCCTTGTTACACATATTGAAGGACCAGTCCTGTTTATGCTTAATAACATTGTCCAGCTTAGTTAATCGTACTTTTCTTGTCCTTGTGTGGTCATGGTCAAGGGTAAACATTTGGCTTAAGCATTGTGTGGAATAAAGGGGTAGCTAACTGGAACATAACTAAGTAAAATTCCTTTATGAACTTATTTTCATTCAGTATATCATATCCTGACACAGAAAGTTGCACATTAACCAGACTTGTGACTACATGCTACTTTAATTGTTTTGATTTGGCGCTCTGCATAGCCAGAGGCTTTTTCTATGTATTAATAAACATTACATTAATTTTCCATTGTTCCTGGGCTTAAGATATCACAGGTCAAACTGGAGCCTCATGAATCCCACTGGAAAACAAGACCAAACAAAATGCCATATTGTGTCAGGAAGTGATGTCAGTAGCTGGAGTTTTGCTTCCTAACTTCTGTGTTTTACTTGACTTGCGAAGCTGTTTTCCTGTGCAAACCCATAGGCTTAATACTTGTGGGAATGACTGAGAACAAACATCTTGCAGTTTTACGGACTATCAATGCATCATTCTTTGACACACTATTAACAATCTGTTGACCTACGTAAAAATTGGAGTTTCAGGGAAAAAGAAAGTGTCCCATGTCTGCTTATCGATAAAATGCTCACGCTGCATAGATACATGAGTATATTGGATCGAGCTGCTCGTAGTTAACACATTCAAGATCCTACTTATTGTCAATATCTGACCCAAAACCAATGATTCATGTTCCAAAGAAAATGCTGCTTTTATATTTTTCCACCAACCCAGTCTCTCAACACAGACCCAAGTTATTCCCCCAACTACTGCTCTACATCTGGGTGACATGAGAGATAATTGCAGGACGCTTACAGTCCTGATAAACTATGGTTTCCCTTGCTCTGCAGCCCTTTGAAGTTGCAGACAGTTTCATGATAATTGATAATCTAATCTCTTCCCAGCCTGTTTTTTTTTTTAAAGGCTGCTCTGAAACAGCAAGAAGGGGAAATATTACAGCATAAGTATTGATTGCTGCATGCAGAGGTCACTGTGTGGGGATTGCACTTTTATCACAAGGTTCTTGCGAAAGGTGAAGTTTTGGCAAGATCCTAATAATAACTGTGGAGTGCCAGTTAAATACAAGGGGTAGGGGGAGGAAAATTATTTTTTATTCTTAGTACCTCAAGGCTATACATGGCAATTACTATTGCAGAGGCAATAAAGAAGTTGTTAATTACAGGTTTTATACCCTTGTAGCACAAAGTAAGAATGAAAGGACTAAAGGTTACAAGTGGTATGGAAGAAAGAAAAGGACAGAAGAGTTGCTGGAGGTTTTAGTGCTTTTTAGTGAAACAAGTTATATAAGTTTTAGTGGGTTAGGACATGACAGAGGGACAGTTTCAGTTTGATCAGGATAAAAACTTGAAATCTTACTTAGCATTTGCTTGATTGCCCTTCAAATTTTTGCAGGGACTACATGCTTACATAAAACCTTCACACTGACTGCTGTCATCCACTGAAGCAAAGTCATTACATGAGAACATTGTGAAAAGTGTTAGAGTTTTGCAGCTCTAAATATAATTCAGAGGCATTTTAATTTCTCAAATTCTGGACAGTGGTTTTGTCAGGGACTCTCTTTGGAAATTCAGAATTGGTAAGTGGAATAGTTATACTTTACAAGCATAGTAAAAACATGGTAAATATCTGTGTGTTTAACAGAGGCAATTCGTTTGAAAATGAGAAAAGTTTCCACTCCATTCCATTTGACGAACTTATCCTTGTGATAAGTGATATTCATGAGAATTTGTAGTACTGTACAGTATGTTAACTAGGGGCATGTAATTTTCTGAATGCTGACAGGGATAAATATATGCGCCTGCACACACACAAAACTCACACATACTTAATGAGAGCAAAATTAAAGTCTTCTGAAACAAGGCTGATTGATTAAAACTCAACAGACCCACACAAATATGAACACTAATACATATGGCTCATAAAGTACTTTCACACCACATCTTTAAAGTGGCAATGCAAACACTAATTTCTCACCAGACCAAACCGTTAACTGTGCCAGACAAGAAATGGGATAACTGGTGAGTAAAAGGTATAACTGGCTCCTGGAACATTTCCTCTCTCCTTTGCCTGATTTTTCCCCCTGACTGGACACCATCACAAATTAGAACACTTTAACTCTGAGCCAGACTGTATTTCCAGATTACTGGAAATAGCAACACAGTTTGACCTTATCCATCCTCACCCTACTGGCCTTTAAAGTAAAGAACAGGGCTGTGGTAGAGCCGTCTACTTTGGTTTTGCACATTCTGAGAATTCATCAGTTGCATTACACTTGGCATGGTTGTTTGTAAAATTGGACTCAGGCAGTGATTTATTTGCAAAAAATCAATAACGTTGAATTTGACAAGGAATAGGTCTTAAAAGCCAGGTGGAATTGGATACAACTGGGAAATACTGCGATAGCCCAGCATTCTCCTTTTTAATTCCTCTTTCTGCTCTTTCTTTTCTCTGATCTTTTAGATGCGTGTCAGTGCCTTACTTACAGGTACTTAGATAATACAGACATTACTGCTGCTCTTTCTACTCCACCATCACCTCTTCTGATCACAATAATTGCTGTCACTAACTGTGAGGAGATACTGATTTCCAGTAGGTGAAGTGTCCTCACTCATTCTTCACCCTTCTATTACGTATATCAGTTGTGCTCCTTCCTAAGGTTTCTGAAGGCTTCCTTAGAACACCAGGCACACGAGTTTCTAGAGACTCTTTTTCACAAGAAAATTGAAAGAAGAATTTTGTCTCTCACCATGTAATTTGGTGAGAACCATAATTCCGTGGGAGCCACTGGACAGCTGCAAATTCTGTGTTTGAGCATTGTGAATGCACAGATCATTTGTTTCCACTGTGTTCCATTAGTTTAAAGTCTCCTAGCTGTCTCTGACTCACTACATGTGTGCATCAAAGTTAGTCTGCAATGGTGCTGCAGATTTGAGAGGGTCTGGGACTCTCAGATTCACTGCAAAAGGTCTCTGTGGCTCCCTTACCATACCTTGGTCCAGGAAGTCCTGAACATCCATATGGATTCTTCTTATTATTATTTTTTCTCTGATCTCTCTGTTATGATATCAACTTTGTTTTCTCCTTCCTACACCTACTTTCTGTACTTCCATATGATTTCATTTTCTCATCTTCAATCTCACAGTTTTGTGTATATTGGAATCACTCTCTTCCCAGAGTGATGTGAGGAGACTCCTCAGTGTAGTAGGCCTCCCATACTTTTTTCAGAAGACAATAAAAAACAGATAAAAGAAATTAAAACAGCTCAAGAAATTCACTTAGCCTAGCCATGTAAAGTCAGGTTGTTTTGACTTTGAGAGCGACATCCTCCTCTTGGATTATCTTGCACATACTTTTTTTCTTCCACTGCTTCTCTTTCTAAGTTTCCCCTAGTCTCTCTGTCTGGATTCTTGACTGTACATCTGTCCACCCTCTGCCCCACTCTCTCATTCCATTTCCCCCGTTCTGTAAGAGATCATCAATGTATTTTGAAGTATCTGAGGACAATAAAGGCAAATAAATGTATGCTGGCCAATTGACCCTGGTCAGCCAGTCTGAAGAAAACACATGGCTTCTGTGTCTTTTATCTCAGAGATAGGAATTGCTATGGAAAAGTATTAGCTACTGCTGTGGCCTGTGTCAGAGTCAGGTAAGGAAGCATGTAGTAGCTTTATACAGATAAAAGCTTTCAGTGTGCCTAATTTTCTGGTTAGAACTCTATCCCATTTTTCTAGGAACTTTATAAAGCAGTAATTTTAGCACACATCTTTCCCCATGACTGAACTTTTGTGTTCGCTTATTTTAAATACGACACCTTTTAGAAGATGATGTGTGGGGACGCGTGGTGTGGGAAGAAACTGCTGAATTTTGGTTAAAGCACCATGCATACACTTAATAAAAGACAGAAGTGGAACTACTTTCCCCTTGACCTTGAAAGGACTTCTTTTTATGCTTATGGTACTAAAGGTTTTCTTGTAATTTAATGTGTTGGTTGATCCTAGTCTCCTGGCCTGATTTAACGTCCCTTATTTTCAGAATTAAAGATTTCTATCCTGGTTTCTTTTATTTCCCTAGCAGTGTTTTCGTGTTTGTTTGTAATATCCTTTCTATTGGATGTTGTTTCTTCTGTGTCATCTGCTCTGTCTGTGATAGGGCTTTTTCTGGTGTAAATTCAGCCCAATATCTGAGTGGTGAGGAAAAGTAATTTTCTATTTTTCTCCCATTCTGGAGAGCTTTTGTACCGTTTTCTTCAGTGTGCACTTTCTTATTATCTTTATCAGGAGTGTGTGTGACTCTGCCTAGCAGACTAGATCTCCAGGATCACTTTCCCATGTTACTTATGAGAGGCCTGCTGTGTGTCTTTCCTGTGTAGTTGCACTGGAGGCAATTTGGGCACAGAAAGCCTTTACATGCTAATATGAAATTGATATTTGGCCATGGAGGTTTTTGTTGTTATGGATGAGGATGGTTCTTTCCTGGTAAATCCCATTTATGTTCTTCTGATACTACAGTGGGCACAGATACTTTAGGATGATCACAAACCAATTTTTTTTTTGTAAGCAGAAAAATAAGATCTATAAAAAAGTTTAAATTGAGAATAATCTAGAATTTTCCAATCAAGAGCTGATTCATAGTTCATTAAAAATATGCTTTTTTAGAAATGAAAAACACTTGAGACTTCATGTGTTAATGTTCTGTAGACAGCATGGGCCATCTAGTCACAACATATTCATGGTAATCCTTCCCACAGTATTCAACGGACAGATATAGCTGGGAAGAAAACTGTGTTTGACTCATGTCTTGTTACTCTCTGTTTCACAGAGCAACAGGATAAGGTTCTGCCCCTTTTGCAAGTATCCATATTTTGATCTCTAACAAGAGACTTTGATAGCTATGGATTGTGTAAAATGCACAGAGAAACTGCTGCTTTAAGAGCTACTTTCCTAAAGCAAAGGAAGCAGCCAATGCTCTATGGGGAATAAACTCCAGTTGCTGTCCTAAACTATTATTCTTATACTACATTCCTTTTAGTTTGTCCTGAATCTTAAATAAGTAGGTAGAATTGATGTCATTTAATAGTCAGGATATTCATAGGAATGACCTACATGTGGAGGACACAGACTGTAAACAAAATTGCATTTTGTTCATTAGCTACAGTACAAATCAATTCTGGGTAACAGAGACATCCTAATAAGACATTTTTTCCATACCTTTATGATCAAGGTGAACCTTAAAATAGTTGTGTAATATACACATATAATAATAAATTATTAACCACACAAAGATAAACTGTATCCATTCAGCAACATCCAGCTGCTACTTATAAAAACAATGTTCTGAGAATTATGAACAGGTCACACTTTTGAAATTGTGTTACCATACTATAGTGTAGAGAAAATAGATCTACTTATACCTCCTTCTCTGAGGTTATTCCTAGATACACTGTGTGTAACCTGCAGGAAGGTTAGTCCCTTGTATTATGTAGGCGTGGAAACATGAATTTCCAAGAGGATTACACCAGGGGTTTCTGTAATTCATTTTCTTCTCTGACAATGACTGGCATGTATTCACAAGCGAGTGTTAAATGTGATAAATTTGTAAGCTAGGTTCCAAGTCAATCAATTAGCTACATGAAAACTACTAATCTTGGATTACTTATGCTCTGGATGTATTTCTACCAGCCCTGTATGCACTAACAATGTGTTAAATGATGGAGTTGTGGTGATTGCTACAAATAATATGCAGTCTATACTCTGAGACAGGTCAGACAAAAATGCACCTAGACATTAGTGATGTAGGATCCCTTAGACAGATCAATGAAGCTATCTAATACTGATGTAAGTTAAAGGAAGCAGCCTAGCAGAAAAGAGAAAATTTCAGGGCTGATATAAAAGAAGAAAAGCTTCAGGAAACTGTGAGAGAAAAGGCACAATACACATCTGGGCAAGAGAATCAAGATCTGATGGGTCAATACATGTGCTGGTAAGGGGAGTGTTAAGAGGAAAATGTTACATGTAATAGAATTTGAATTCTGTGTGTAAGAGGTTTTGAAATAAAAGGCTCACACAGACATAAAAAAATTGCAATGCATGAAGTCTTCCCTTTCCAAAAAGAAAAATAAAAAGAGAAAAAAAAAAAGAAAAAAACCCTGGAAATGCTGGATATCCTCAGAATCTCAGAATCCAACATTCTAGCTGTTAGAGAGTACAGATAAATTACAGCCAATCAAAAGCAGTAAGGTAGAGCGAGTGCTTGGTGTGTTGACCTGTTTTTCACTAGCAGAACTTATTCTTCAGAGTTTTAACAACTTGATAGTGGAAGAGTGGTAGCCTCAGATGGGCTACAGAAACTTTTGCTTCTAGGTCACCATTTGAGTCCAGCCTGGGTTTTCTGAGGCACAAAAGAAAATGCAGATGCTGCTGTCCTTGCATAATGCAGCTGTGCAGGTTTCATTCTCTGCCCGTGTGAACAATCCTACTCCAGATGGAGCCCACTCCTTAAACCCTCCTTTTGCTGCATCTGCTGTACCTGCCACCTGTCTGTCTTCAGCCCACTTCACAGTAACTCACACCACTGACCATTTTTAACTGGAAGTGAAATCAACCAAAGACATTAAAGAAATTGCAAGCAGTTGCTTGTAATCATAGCTTAGTAAAAGAGACATCGCAGTCCCTGAGAGGAACAATGAACCAAACCAATAGAGGGTATACTGTGGAATAGCCCAAAAAGGAAGAATTGCTTGTGGGATATCAACACATCTTTATCTGTCAGCAGTGAAAACACAAGAAGGCTTGCCCTTTTGAAAAGTAAACAGAAAAATATGCCTCCATCACAAACCCAAGCCATTAAAAAGGCAGATTTTATTCCTTCTCATAATGTTCGGGAACATAAGGCAGTAGCACTGATGTGGCTCCACAGCTGTTGCCAGGGAAAGTAGGAATGTAGCCTGCCACATCTGGGGTGACATCTTTGAAGAGGCACTTAATCTGCAGTGCTGAGGTATGCTAAGCCTCTTTGCTTTTCTTTGCCAGTTCTCAAGCTAATACTACTCCTGGAGAGCAATGCTGATTTCAAGTCAATGGGTGAGATGAAAGAACAATTAAGGACAGTGATGCTTTATGCATTGTGGAAAACATAAAGACAGGACAATAGCATAATTCCTTGATCACTCCGGCAGAAGATTTACTTTGCCACACTTTAAGGTTGTAGGTTCCCAGTTTCTAAAACAAAAATGACAAGAATTTTTAATCACTGAGTGTGTGTTTTGTGAATTGAAGGGGGGCATTGAAAGACTGGAAAATAAAAGGTATCTACTGCTATTACACTGGTGTGTTTCTATTGGATCAAAGCATTTTCTTCTCTGTAGCTCTTCAGAAACAATTTGCCAGTATTGCTAGGCAGGCATTACACAAAGAAAGACATCAGGTGAAGAAACAAACACAAGAGAAGCTCTAATAAGTAAAAATGCCCTTATGTCACTATTCCCATTTTCTAATAATTGAAAAACTCAGAATCCAGACCTTTTAGGTTGCTGCTGTAAAAAAAAAAAAAAAAGAAAAATAAAGGAAAATACAAGGAGGGACATGAGAGAGAAAGAAAACACAGAAATTCTCATCTCAAATACCTAGTCTAAACTTTTTCTGATTCATGGCGGGATAACATTTATTCCAAAAACAGAATAAGAGGCTGAGTCTTACAATAGGGTTGCCAGGGATTTGAATCTTCAGATTGCTATGCTATGTTCAAGTCTGGCTGGTTGCATTGTGTTAAATGATGAAGTATGAAATTAGGATATTATTAGTTGCTGCAGAGCCCTGAACTTACACTAAATGCTCTTTAAAAGAATATTTTTTATTTCAGCTTGAGTGGTGAAATGACTTTTATTTTTGAAGATTTTAGAAGCTTTTACATCTAGGTGTACAATACCTAAACATTACTCCTCAAGACATGAATCTAACTTTATTTATGTATGCCTGTGTTTGTACATTCATATAAACATACGTATCTACTTGCACACAGACACTTACTCACTCATAGCTTAGATTTCTTTTACTGGTATAAAAATTTGACCTTCTCATGTATGTGAGCCTTTAGTAATAAAAGAATGCACTGTTTGCAAGTACTGTTTGGAGAACTATCACTTTGGCCCAGAACTCAAGGGGATGTTCAGTGATGGACCAAAATTTATGTCTCAGCCCCTACTTTTTACTAGACAAACATAGGAAAGCAGAAAAAGCCTGGTAGTGTTCACAGCACTCAGAAATTGCTCTGTTTAAAGCAGACATTTCAGACTAGAAATTTCTGAAATTTCTAAGAGATGTACCTGATTTGGAAAGGAAAATAACCTCAGAAAATCAGAGCAGTGAACCATTTTTTTCATTTATGAAAAAGTGTCATTGAAAATGTGTAGCACAGGTCAGGGCCTATGACAATACCTTAGGGGAGTTTTTTAACTTGCTGCCATCCAGTCAGTTTCAATGGAAAAAGTAATTTGGGTAGCAGTCTCCTGTTTCCCTTCTCTCTCTGATGGGCTGTGTGACTGTGGACAGGTCATTCAGGGTTTGATCCAAAACCCATTAATGTCAAGAGAAAGGCTCCTGTTGACTTCAGTGATCTTTAGATTGGAATCTATGTTTCTGCTTCTTGCCTGGATGCTACTAACTTCCATTGTGTGTCTTTGAAAGCTAGAGTCTTTCTGTGCTTCAGTATTCTCATATCTAAAAAGTCTGTGGTGGGACAGCCTAATTAGTATAATTTATGTTAACATTTTAATACATAATCTTATTCAGAGACCTAAGAACATTAATTGATAAAACACGATCTAAAAGTTTTGTAAGGCTGTGCTAGGAAAAACAAATAAGAAAACCAATTTATATTAATATTTGAAACTTTTTAAACATCTTCCTAGGCTTAATGGCCAAAATCAGTCAATTTTTCTGTGGTTATGATAGAATTTGTGTGTTTAGGTTGCTGCGGCTCTGTGGCTGTGGGGTGGTGTAGGAGAATGGCAAAAAGGAGCATGGCACTGAAATCTCGTCAATATGTCAAGTTGTGGGGATGTGCAACAGGTTGGTTGGACTGGGGCTCAGTGTCTATTTCTCAACAGACCTTTAAGGGTTTTTTGTTTCAGTTTTGTTTTCGATTTTTTTTTCACTGTTTTCTATTTCTAAATCAGTATGGAATTCACACGAGCAATTTATCTCCTGTTTCATGCTCTTTAGGATTTTTTTCTCTTTTTTTGTACTTTAGCATTCTCCACTGTTGTCTAGCCAAATGCATTCCCCAAGACTGTAGTGCCTTCTCCTTACAATGTCCCTCTAAGACAGGGGCCCTGACAGGAACCACATGCTTGAAACTGGTACTAAGTCTTGCCTCTCATCAATGAGTTTTCTTCCTGTGACATATGGTCAGCTTCAGTGCCATGTGAGGCTTGTAGGAATTTGCTAATCATGTTCAAGACATCATTTTTATACTATTAGCTCCCTTATGTTGCCAACATGTAAGGAAAAAGGAGAATTCTGCTTTTGGCTGTTTCTCATGAAACAGCAAGAAGGAATCAAGTCAACTGGGTTGCCTCAGATGCTCACCTCAGTTAGCCAAGGTGTGGCAACTGCGCCATTCAGCTTGGTGTCATCTTCAAATTTTCTGAAGCTGCACTTGATTCCTTTGTCTAGATAATTAATGAAGACATTAAATAACACTGGTCTGGATGTGGACCCCTGAGGGACACCGCTTGTCACTGATGTTCATTGGGACTCTGAGCCAGTGACCACTACCCTCTGGATGCGACTATCCAGCCACTTTTCATCACTCTCTGATGGCTCTCTGAATCATAAGCATTTTGGGTTGATGTATTTCATTCCTTTTCTTCTTCTTCCCTGCCTTCTTTTTGTCCCTGTGTGGGAAAGGTGAAAATGATCTCATTTTCCATATTGTCAAGAAACAGTGGAGAATTGGGTTTGTTGTTCTATTTTGGTATTTAAGTGGACAGTTGAAAGAAGTAAAAAGACCTTAAAATGTCACGTATTAGATACGTAAAATAAGTTGGTGGGTGGGTGAAGGAAACAGCAAAGCAGGGATATACAGGTACTGGGAAAACATGCTTTAGAAAATGAAATAGCTTTTGGCTCTGAAAGAGCCACATCTGAATGCTGGTCCCAGATTTCCTGTGGTAGCTGGCTGCGTGTATGGAACACTGCCACTTTAAAAATTTATTTACAGGTGCCGTGTCTGTATGGACAAATTATTTTCTATAATTACTCATATTCTTTTAAAGAAAAGAACCCCAGGAGTCCCTCGGATGATAACGCAGTAGACCCATTGAGCCACAACGCAGCATCTCCCTCCTCAGAAGCAGACATTGAAGGGAGGTGAGCTGAAGCTGCCCCAGCCACAGCAGGTAGCTCAGCACACTCACTTGGCTGAAGTATAGATGCCTGAATGGATACCAGTTCCCTTCCCCCTTCAAAATATCATGCCATGCCACTGCTCTGCATGTGCTAGCTTGCCCAGCTGTACCCTTTTATGCCTCTTATAGACAGACACACAAAAGCTTTGTGCACTAAACATTGCTTCTGCTTCCACACTATGCACATTCTCATTTACCTATATACACACACACACATATATATGAATGTATATATGTAGATACTCACAAAGCTTGCAACTGGAAGCCCAAGTGGATAAGGTGTTGGGCTGTAAGTAAACTGCACAATTACACAGTGAAAACACAATAAAACCCAAACTGCCACCTTCAGAAAGATGTGGATTGCATTCGAGCATAGTGGGTTAGAGTACTCCTCACTCCCTACGTACCTCTCTCAAGGGATTTGGAGCTCCTCCTCATTCTACATTGCTGTGGCTGAGATTAAAAGAGATCAGTGTCACCCTCTGCTTTTAGATGTTCTTAGCCAGTGCCTGTGGGTTCCTCCATATGTACACACTTGCACCCGTGCACACCACCCTCCCTGTGATGTTCAAACTTATCAGCCTTGTGTAATTGTTGTAACCAACAAATACATTAAAGAAAAAAATAATAATGCTGAATAAGGACAGACTAAGCCAAAGCAGTATTTCATGCCTTTCCACAAAGACCAAACAGCCTGGAAATATTTTTAAGTGCAAGTGTAAAAACTAATCTCACTCTTAATAGCCACAAAATTTGTAAATAGCTTCTTAATAACCTTTGTCATTCCTGTGCCTTCATCACAAATCCACAATCAAAATCACAATTACACAAGTCCATAGTTTCTAAGTACATAGTTCTCTGGGATGGCATCTACTACATAACTTCCCTTTCAGTTTTCTAATTTTTCTTCCTTCTCCTCCAGCAGGTGACAGACACACCATATACTTTCCTGGTATACTTGATAGGGCAAGATATTTTTAGTGATCTCTATAAATATTTTGAATTTTGCCTAGTCTAAGCCCCTAAATTGCCCATATATGAGACTAGAATCTTACTTGAGTCAATGCCTGTGAGACCCTGCAGTAATGCATCAAGGCAAGAAAATAGAAACCTACTATGCAGACATATGAAGTCACCCCCTAATTATTCTAATTCCTATGTCTAAATAAATTATTTCATGGTAGCACAGCAAACTAGAGCATTTGGAAATTACCTGACATTCAAGATCCTGAGCTCCCATCAATTCAAACCCCTTCGACCTGTGTGGAGGACACATCTTCAACAGTTGAAATGAGTAATAAAAAGTGACTTCTCTGCTCTGCAGATTGCAGTATGCTATGGAAATACCCTAACAAACATTAAATGAGCTTGTTCAAAGGCCAGGAGCAGGAAAAGTAGACAGATCTGTACAAGCTAAGGCAGTTTTGCAGGTTGTCTTAGCAGAAAAGTTTTGTGATCCAAGACAGTTCATTTAAAGATTGCTGGGCTATCTCTGTACTCAGCTGCAGAAGGCTGGGGAGAGTTTATTTCACATAGCACAGATGACTGAAGTAATATACTGTTTAAGCTAAATTTTTACAACACTCTTATGGATACAAATAAATACTCTGAAGAGATCACTTATCCAGTATCTTTTAAATGTCTATATTTTGATGAGATAAACTTCACCCTTTTCTCTCCACTGAATATAGAGGACTTAGATTTCTAGCTTTGAGATAGACATCTACACGTTGAAGTCTAATGCAAAGGAGATAAATCCCCACCTCTACCTTTTTAGACAGGTAGAAAAAAACCATCTGTTCCTCTCAGTGCTGTGCTAATTCTGAATTCTAAATGGAGCAATATAATCAGAACCTTGTATTCATATACAGCAGAAATGAATACAGCTGCTTGGTTGTTGGCCTTCCTCTGATGGTTGGACCACATGAACTGCTGGGGTTATGTGGTCTCACGTATACACAAGGCATTGAGATCCATATGTTTCTGGGTGCACTGCAGAGGGAACATGTAGAAATCCTGCACTGCATCATCACACTGGCCTAATACATGACCAAAGCCATTGCATGTCAGTAAACAGTATTCAGTCATTAAAGACTTCAGTGTTTGAGATATTTATACAGCTAGTGACAGAACCATGTGAAAAACAAACTACTGTCCACCCCACCGTTCCCCCCTTCCACCGTTTTAGACTGAATCCCCTAATTTGCTCACTGAAGAATGTCCTGGGTTGCCGTGTATTCTATTACCACCTTTGTGAGCTGTTGAAACCAGGTGGGGCAGTGTTTCTTTGCCTCCTCCCTCCAGACTATCTTCTGTTAATGGGCCCATCTGTGCCTCACCACCCCATTGTGAGATGCTCTGCCCAGGAGGAGGAACTGAACGTTTCCCACCTGGATATAATCAGAGATTTTTTCAGGCATAAAGCAGATTTTCTCTGCTGGACTTCCACAGGATAGGAAGCTGCATCACTGGACCTTCAGGCGAAGACCAGACCCTTTTCCACAGGACCACTGTTTCACCAGAACTATCGCACCCACCCTGCTCACTGGGAGCCACCAGCGCTGCTGCTGGCTGTGACCAGCACTGCTCCAGGAGGGGAAGCTGCCGGCTGTGACCAGCGCTGCTCCAAGAGGAGAAGCTGCCTGGCAGCCGAGAAGGCTGCACTGGGTGACTGTGCTGTTTTGTTATAACTGCCATAGTCATTGCTGTTTATTGTTTTGTTTTGTTTTATATATATATATTAGTAAAGAATTGTTATTCCTATTTCTCATATCCTTGCCTGAAAGACCCTTAATTTCAAAGTTATAATAATCCGGAGGGAAGGGGGTTGCATTTTCCATTCCAAAGGGGGCTTCTGCCTCCCTTAAACAGACGCCTGTCTTTCAAACCAAGACAAAGAAGAAATGTCCACCACAAAATGATGTTCAGATGTATGAACAGTGGTTGAGCTCTGAGCTCAAAACTGCCACTAGTGTTGGACCCCATCTTGCCCTTTGTGTAGGTCTGAGAAGCCATGCCACTTTGGACATCGATTTGGTAACTCTACCAAAACCACATGCAAAAGGAGCTGGCAATTTCTAAATGAAGTATTGCAGTTCAAAGCTGCAGAACTGTGTGTAACAATTCTTTGTCCTGAGATTAAAAGTCTTTAATACTTTGTTGGTGTAAACTTTTATGTAACTTCTGAAGCCTTGAAAAGAGCACTCATTGATCAAATAAAAACTGTCATCCTCCCACGATAAGGGTTAAAAACCCAAATCTGTTTACAGATGTACAGAAGACCACTAACATTAGCAAGCAGGAAAGAAGGCTGCTGTCTTCCCAAATCCTGGCTCAAATTTCAGTCAGCAATTAATAAGGCACTGTGAGTTATTTGCTTTTAACAAAAAGTCAACTCTGAATTGCAGGTTAACAAATCTTAAAGAGAGACAAAGGTCTAAATCAGATATAATTCAGGAATAAGGACTTGCTCAACACAGTAAAAACAAACAAAGATATTTTAATGTAAATCAATACCCAGAAACTAGAGAAGCAAGATAGAAAAAGCTCAGATATGTTGTATAGTGTGCTGATTTCTCTCTCTACTACTGTCGTGTCTCAGGCCATTTGAACTGTTTTGTAATCTTGCAGCTCGCAAATTTTTCAAATTCTATTAAATCCTACATCTTTACTCAGCATTTGAATTTATAGTACTTGCACTAGGTGGCATAGAAGGGAGAGTTCTGTGCTCATGTCTGGTAAACAAGAAGATGTACTTTAAACTGTATCATTAGCTTATGAACCATTTTGTTTGATGGCAACTGGGGACTTTTCAGCAATGAAATCAGCACCAGTGCAGAAGGAGAGGTGAATCTGTGTTCAAGAAGTGAAAAAAGCATACCTGGCCCATGTTACACAAAAATTAGAAAAATACTTCAAAAAGTGTTCCTAGTAAAACACTGTGTACTGTGGCCCACTGTGCATTGGCAAGACAGATTTTTCAAAAAAAGTGCAAAGAGTTTTAAGGGCTTTAATTCCCGCTCTAATATTGGCCAATAATAATAGAAAGTTTGTAATCATAGAAATTAGGGAGGGATGGGAGTTATTTGGCTGCTGCACTATGTTTTTCTCCTTATATTCAGGACAGTTCAAAACAGAGGGTGTTCCTCTTCGTCTCATTTTGATTTTAGTTACTTATGTGAGGGGCTATTCCCCTGTCAGAGTTTCTTCAGCACACAGAAACTGAAGTTTCTTCAGTTCCCACTGAAGCTGTCTAAATAAGTCTCAGAGAAGTTGACGAATTTTGAAAGTTTAATTTTCTGACGGATCTGTCAGCTTTTGCTATTTCAAGCAAAGAGACCTGACAAAAACTGTTTCGGTCACCAGATGCCCAACTTCTGACACCAGCTCCTGTGCTCTGCCCTACTTCCCCTTTACCAGTGGTCTTTCTAAGGAATGATGTTCTCTGTTATCCAAGCAAGGAAAATATTGCACTGGCTCTTTTGCCGGTCCACCAACACCCATGGTCTGAAACAGTGCTCTGCATGAACCCTGCACTGGGGTCATAGTCTTATCTCTGTAAATCTCATCCTAATCTCTTACCTAAGGAGAAGGCAACTTCAAACATGAAGTTTAATTTTTATTTTAGAGCATGTGCTACAAAACTTTATTTGCAGGGCTGGATAGACATGTGTCCCGGTTTGACACTGGCCAAACGCCAGGCACCCACGATAACTGCTCACTCACTCTCCCCTGCCACAGCTGGGCAGAGGAGAAAATATTTAATGAAGGCTTCATGAGTTGAGATAAGGACCTGGAGAAAACACTCCAAGGGTGAAACAAGCTCAACTTAGAAATATAAAGTGAATTTATTACTCACAAAATCAGAGAAGGATGATGAGAAGTAAAATAAGCCCTTAAAAACACCTTTTCTTCCTCCAACCCCTCCCTCCTTCCCACCAACAACACAGGGAGACAGCCCATGGGGGTTTTGGTCAGTTCGTCGCCCAAGGTTTTCTTCTTCTGCACAGGCAGAGGAGTCCTTCCCTTATGAGACCATGGGGTCCCTCCCATGGGAGACAGTTCTCCGTGAACCTCTCCAGTGTGGTCCCACTCTCATGAGCAGCAGTTCTTCCAAAACTACTGTGGCATGGGTCACTCCTCCACGGTGTCCTTCAAGGACAGGCTGCTCCAGCCCGAAAGCAAGGGCCCCCTCTCTCCACTGGGTCTCCCACTGGATCACAGCCTCCTCCAGGCATCCACCCGCTCTGGCACAGGCACCTCCCTCACGGGCAGCGGGTGGATCTCTGCATCCCCTGCAGATCCCCGTGGGCTGCAGAGGGACAACCTGTTTCACCNACTCTGCTGGACATGGTGGAAGCTTCTATCAGCTTCTCACAGAAGCCACCTCCGTGGTCCCCCCATACCAAAAACTAGGCCATGCAAAACCAACACAACATGCTATCCACCAAGGTGTTTTAGGCTTTTTGCGTCTTTTGCTGAGTTATTGTTGTCAAAGACCTTCTATTTTTTTTAGCTGAACCATCTCTGGTGGAGCAGATTAGTCTTCATAAAACCTCATCCGTTCTCCTCCTTTGAGGAAGCAGTTCAGCTGGAATTCATTGCTAGTCTCCTGTGTTGGCTCAGGAGTCACTTTCTTTGTCAGCTTTGTATAAGTGAGTCACCTGCATTTTTCAGAAAGGAGAGACTGTTAGAAGAGAAAAGAGGTGTACATAAACTTTGCAGTTACTGGGATCTGCAATAGACAACAGAGAATATGTAGGGCTTGAGAGAAAGCCTTTTGGACTGCTACAAAGTTTAATGCATAAGTTCAAAATTTATCTCTAATTTCTGCTGAAGGACATCTACACCAATGCATGCAGCATGGGCAACAAACAGGAGCTGGAAGCCATTGTGCAGCTGGAAGTCTGTGACAAAATTGCCATCACGGAAAGATGGTGGGATGACTTGCATAACTGAAGTGCTGCAATGGATGGCTGTAAACTCTTCAGAAGAGAGTTGGGACGGAAGGAGAGGCAGTGGACTACCACTGGTTGTTGGAGAGGGTGTTGGTGGTGTAGAGCTTAATAATGATGTCAATAGGGTTGAGTATTTGTGGGTAAGAATTAGGGGTAAGGTCAATAGAGCAGATATGCTCATGGGAGTTTGTTATAGACCACTCAACTAAGATGAAGAGGCAGAAAAAACATTCTATGTGCACCTGGGAGCAGTCTCACAATCGGACTTGGGGTGGACTCCAACTTACCAGATGTCTGCTGGAAATACAACACAGCAGAGAGCAAGCAAGGTTGGAGGAGGTTGCCAGTGTGGGTGAAAGAGAACTTCCTGACAGAGCTGATGAGGGAGCCAACTAGGGAATGTGCCTCACTGGACCTGATGTTTGTGAACAGAAGGACTGCTGGGCGATGTGATGGTTGGAGGCTGTCTGGGGCACAGCTATCCCAAAATGATTGCGGTTTTGATTCTTGGAGAAGGAGGGGTTTCAGCAGAACTGCTACCTTGGACTTCCAACAGGCTTTGGTCTATTTAGGAGCCTGGCTGACAGAGTTCTTTGGGAGGCAGTGATGAAGGGCAAAGCAGTCCAGGAAGGTTGGACATTATTCAGGAAGGAAATCTTAAAGGTGCAGGAGCAGGCTGTCCTGGTTTTCTGGAAGATGAGCTAGCAGGCAAGAAGACTACCCTGGCTGAATGGAGAGGTTTGTCTGGAACCAAAGAAAAAAAGGAGAGTTTATCACCTTTGAAGAAGGGTCTCAGGAGGACTACAAGGATGTTGTACGATAATGTGGGGAGAAAATTAAAAGAGCCAGCTAGAACTTAATCTGGCTACTGCCATATAAGACAACCAAAATGTTTCTATAAATACATCAGCAACAAAAAGAGAGCTAAGGAGGATCTCCAGCCTTTATTGGATGTAGGGGGAAACACAGCGACAAAGGTTGAGGAAAAGAATGAGGTAATTAGCCTCAGTCTGTAACAGTAAAACCAGTTATTCTCCAGATACCCAGCCCACTGAGCCAGAAGACAGGGATGGGGAGTACAATAAATGTACAGGATGTAGCCCCATCCTGCTACATCACTTAGACGTACAAAAGTCTGTGGGGCCAGATGCAATCCACCTAAGGGTTCTGAGGGAGCTGGTGGATGTGCTCATCAAGCCACTTTCCATCACTTATCAGCAATCCTGACTAGCTGGGGAGGTCCCATTGACTGGACATCCTGACATTCATCTACAAGAAGAGCAAGAATGAGGATCCATGGAACTACAGGTTTGTCAATCTGGCTTCTGTACTGAAGAACATTATGGAGCAGAACATCTTGAATGCCATCCCACATCATGTAAAAGACAACCAGGGGATCAGGCCCAGTCAGCTGGGTTTATGAAAGATAGGTCCTGATTTCATTCTAAGGCAAGGCGATGCACACAGTGGATGAGGGAAAGGCTGTGAATGTTGTCTACCTGGACTGTAGTAAAGCCTTTGACACTGTTTTCCACAGCAGTCTCCTGGAGAAACAGGCAGCCCATGGCTTAAATAGCTGTACTCTTTCTGGGGTTAAGAGCTGGCTTGATGCCTGGGTCCAGAGAGTCACGGCGAATGGAGGAAAACCCATCTGGTGGCCTGTCACAAGTGGTGTTCTGATGCGGTGGTAGCACACGAGAGGGGTGCGGAGGCACCGCCGCGTCACCCCAGGAGGCGTCCCTAAGATCGCTCCTGGGTTCTGCCTCTCAGGCAGGTCGCTGACAGGCTGCACACAAGGTGCTGGTGTAGAAGCACAGCCCCACACAGCATGGGGAAAAATAGCAGGTGGCAAGAACAAAGAGGCAGGAGGAATCTTCCATGTAGAGTTCCACAGGGTTTACCTTGTGAAGGCGTCCAGGGACAAAAGACCCTAACAACAAAGGGTCCAGGGGTTTTGTACCCCTGGAGGTGGAGAGAACATCAAGGACAAATCGTCTGAGGGCAGGAGGGAGAATGACAGGGTACAGTCGAATAGGAAAAAGGGAAGGCGGGGAAGGAGAACTGGGAGCCAATGGGACATCAAGGAGGGGAGAACATTCTAGAGCAAGGCCATAACTGGGAAAAGAGGGAGGAGAGTTGCTGAGCCAATCCTATGGCAATGATCTGCACGGGGAAGCAATGCATTGTGGGCTCTCACCATGACCTAAGGTCTTAATCCTCATAATGGTCTCCCCACTCCAAGGATTGGTGATTTTTCTCTGAGTTAGACTACTGGGAGGTTGTTTCCTGTACTTATACCAGTGCTGTTTAACATCTTTGTTTGTAATCAAGACAAAGGGGTTGAATGGCTTTTTGTCTTATTTGCAGAAGATGATGGATGGGGTATGGGTGTTCAATTGCTGGAGAGCAGGAAGGGTCTGCAGAAGGGTGTGGGTAGGCTGGATTGCTAGCCTGAGGTACAATAAGGGAAAGTGTTAGGTGTTGCACTTGGGTCACAACAACCCCATGCAGTGCTACATGCTTAGGAAAGAGTGTGTGGAAATCTACCTGGCAGGAAAGTACCGTGAAAGGGAGGTGCGGCACTTGCAGATAAGGTTTAGCGGTGGACCTGGCAGTGTTTTGTTAACAGCTGGGCTTGATGATCTTAAAGGTCTTTTTCAACCTCGACCATTATATGACTGTGAAATGTAAGGTCTTTGTAAGCTTATTTCACAAGAATATTTAAAAAGTGTTTGGAAATACATGAAATATCAGCAAATAATAAATAAAATCACCTTTAAAATATATTGTTGAGGTTTTTCCTATTTACTTTAAGAGCAAGTGCATATCACATTGTCCCATAATTAAGATTTTCAAATGTGGTTTTGGCTTTCTGCCTCCTCTGAAGGAGACAGTGTGTTTAGGGTAGGAGTACTGTAGCATGCTCATCTGGTGTTTGCAGCACCACCTACACTCAGCATCCCAAACTAACCTCTTTTTCTGTGTGAACACAGTGCACAAGCCAGCCTTTCTGTTCCAGTAAAGCAAATCTCTGATGGATCCTCAGCCAGCTGCTGCCTGCAGGTTCAGTTTTCCTGCAGGGTCCCAGATGCTGGCCAGAGGCAGCCTGTTGTCTGCTACGCTGGGAGTGGTACAAGCCCTCCCTGCGCTGGAGGGCTGTGCCGAGGCTCAGATTACACTGTAAGACACAGCAAAGAAGGACCTCTATCAGACAAATGGGACGTGAGCCATTTCTGAGCAACTACACAGGCTCCACCATCATGTTATTGGTGAATGAACAACCTCATCAATATTTGGTTTTCTTCTAAACAAGTTACAATATTGCAGCCTACCAAGCTGTGTAGTAACCTTCCAAGAGCAAAAGCTTTTTTGTCTCTGTCCATGAATCTGTGCTGTTTGAAGTGCTGGTTTCTGAATGGAGGGCAGAACAATCCTTTGGGTGTTGAGGCTTTTCTGCTTTGCCTTCTATGGTGACTAAACTAGTTCCTTGCTTGCTTCAGTATCTAGAGACCATCAAAGTGGCCAAAACTCCCTCCAACCATTCTCTCTACATTCCCTCTAACCCTCTTTTGTACTGTGCTGACTATGGCTTAATATTTAGAGAGTTTGAACTGGTAAATGTTCAGGATATGAGAGACTCGAAAGTTCACTATGGCCAGACAGGAAAGAAAGACAAGTTTGAAAAAGTATAAAAACCAGGGCCAGTTAAATTACATTCTTTCTCCCTCTCCTCCTCCCTTCATGCACTCACACAGATTTTGCCTTCTTAAGCACTTTCGCACTGACCTTTTTTTTTCTTTCCCCTTTTTATTTCTCTCTGTATATACTGGGGGGAAAAGAAAGGTACACAGCTATTTTTACGAGAATGTTGACTGAGGGTGGTCACCATCTGTGCAAACTGTCTGAAATTGTGACTTCCTCTTTGCCTTCTCTTCCATCTGAGAAAACCTCACTTTTAGATAATCCAGAGAATATTATTACTCACAACCCTCACCGCCATGCTTTCCCTGACTCCCCCCCCCGCCCCCTTCACATGATTGGTGTTTTCCAGTCAAAACATGCTTCTCTCTTGCCTGAAAGGGCTTCTTTAATAAGATAGACATCCTGTTTAAGATTTGAGGATTTGACTAGTTAGCACCAGGAGCTCTGATGTGATGATATGGGTACTGAAACAGAGAGGCCTGGCATGGTTGTTTATTAGAACAGCAAATAATTAAATTTACTACTTATTTACAGAATAAAGAATTTGTCCCTCCTCTTCCTTGCTCTCTCTTCTTCCACTATTGCATTTTAGACCCTCAGAAACCTCGAGGATGACATCTAGGCCCACAGAGTTTTGCAGTTTAGTAAAGCTATATATTAAATTGGCATAACTAAAACTGAGCAAACTTCTAATATTTGTCTCTTATACTAAGGTTTTTCCAGGTACAATGTATCTGGTTGCAGACAGCATCACCTTAAATTCTGTTCACTAACTGGAGGTTATATGGCATTCTTATGGGTGCTCACTAATACACTTCTGAAAAAAATCAGTCTAGCTGACTTACCTGAAGAGTGTCTTGGAGATTTGCCAGCAAAACTGAGCTGATGGCAGTGTGTGCCTCTCTGGGCCAGAGAGGGACAATATGGGTGCAGAGTGGTTGGAAAAGACATAATAATAACAATAATAATAATAATAGTAATGATAATAGGCACAGCAGCCTTGAAATGGACTTCTCTCTCTATTGTGTAGACTACGGACAGACATCTTCTAGATCCGTCTGTGCCTACTGGAACAGGCACTACCCTTCCCGGCATCTTGTTTCCGTCTGTGTGGGATCTGGCAGCCCTTCAGACGGGCTCCCTGATCCAGTCCTGGCCAAAGGAGCCAGATGAACTTCAGGGGAGTGCTCTGCCAGCTTTACTGCCTGAAATAAGGCAAAATCTGGCCACCTGGAGGAAGAAGAAGCAGGGAAGACAGCCTGTTCAGCTTGTATTGATTACTGACAGAAATGAAACCATAGCCAACTGGTTTAGCTGTGTTTAGATTAGGAGTTTGCAAGAATTACCTGCCGTATTTGCTGTTTGCTAATGCAGGCAAATCCCCACAATGCATGCTGAGTTCAGAGTCCTCTGTTATCTGAAGACGATACTGATATTAAATCTGCTTAAAAATGGTACTTAAATTTATTTTCAGCCTTTTTAAATTCATTATTGCCACTATTTTTACACGGTTTACAACAGCATTAGCAATGCCCTTCACACTTCTATGGTAAACTTCTATGTGCAATTTTACAAATTTTTTTAATTCTACATAGTAACTTGGCTTCTCAAAATGCTGTGAGAGTTGGTTATTGTGGTTCTGGCTCTGATGCAAGTTGAAAGAATAGCCTAAGGCGTCAGAGTTGTAACTTCTGATCAGAGAAAAGCTCTCTGAAGGAGAAAGTTGCAGATGCAAGGAGGCTGGTTGAATACGTCATGCATTTTTTTCTAAACCAGTCACATGTGTGTAAAGCTACCACAGCCCTTGCAAAATTGGAAATGAACATAGGAGAAGACATTTTTGAAGCATGATCTTTCAAGTTTTTTTTCAGCCAAGGTGGCTTCTCTTCAGAGATAAGCTATTTTTAAAAAAATGTGTTCCTTTGTGTTTCTCTTCATTTTACATTCTTGGAAAATGGTGGTAATGGCAATGGTTATTTTAGCAAAGCAGTTCAAGCTCTATTGCTGAAAAGATCTAGCTAAAGATGATTTTAAATGTAACATTTTTTAAAAAAGTATTGTAAGCCTTGAACCTCACCACATGCCTCTGTTCTGTTGTAGATGAGGTTGCTGTGCATGAAGGAGGAGTGACTACAGACAGAGAATATGAAAGCTGGTAGACCTTTCTTAACAGCACCAGGATGTTATGGGCTCTCCCTGATTGCGCATCATTTTGTACCTGGGTCAGCTAGACAGTCAGAGAAGCAAACAGACTCCCAAACTGAGGAATCTAATTTTGCTACATTAGTTGTGCAGCAGAGGGACAGTAGCACTGAGAGGCAAATGCATGATAAAGGGAAATGGTGAGAATGTCTTTTTTAAAATACAATAAGCCTGACAAGTTTGAACCATTTAATTGAGCATTGTCATGTCATGTCCTGTAATTTTCATTGCCCAACCATGTTATTTGAACCAGCAGTGTGTTTTTGAAGCAACGTTCTTTCATTCCTATCACTTCCTCAGTTTTTCTCTAGGAAGAGCCACTACTCTGAATGCTCTCACCTACGTTGTGAAGTGCAGATGTGTTCTCATTAGAGTAAATCAGCATCACTTAGCAGCATAAGTGAAGCCCGTAAAAACAATGGTCTTGTTTTGCTTACCCTGATGTAAATCAGGATCAAGCTGCCTGGCAGAAACAGATTTATACTGATGGAAAATTGAGGTAAGATCAGAATCCGGCCAACTGACTTCAGGCATACTCTCCTGTGTTGAGGGCTATTGATGATGACTTTTACATTTCATCTGAATTAATCTTTAACTGCTTGCCTGCTAGACAAGCAGAACAAATAGTCATTAGTCTTTTCATCTCAGCAAAATATGACACTGGCTTGAACTGAGGAGTGCTGAAGCATTTTATGTGTGGAAAGTCAAAACATCCTACCCAGCTCTGAAGCTAGTTAAACAATTACTCCACTATGTTCCAAGAGGGACAAAGGCAGAGGTGCAAGAAGTTGCTGAGTGCTTGCACTGTGTGAAGGAGAGGGATCTGTTAAAATTGCAGTAGATACCATTGCATTTTTGAATTAAAAAAACATATATTGAAAAATGGTAGTGCTTCTGTCACTTGGATACTTTCCTGCTGCTGATTGGTATCTCAAAATTCTCAGTTATGTGCCACCCTGAAACCACATTGTTATCTTCTACAGAAACAAACAAACAATTTGGCCTGACCTATAGTTTAATGTGTAAAAAGGGAAAAAAAAGAGAGATGGTCAATGACTAGTGCCCCACCGTAGTAATAAAATGTCTAGACAGCAATTAACATCCATTTCCCTTAAGAATGCATCTGTGTCATCAGCAAATCTTTACTGCTTTGAAAGGGACCAATCTAAATATGTTTAATCATTAATCAATTTCCAAAATCTGAAGAGTATTTACTTTTTTTGCTTTGTCCTCGAAACTGCAGACACTTTATGAGAAAAACCCCCTGAAATTCAGGGGGGGATTATTTTGGCCACAATCCAGTGGGTGAGCCTGCTTAGAAGATCACTGGTGCTGTGTCTTGTTTGGGAACATTGCACTCTTTCTGCATACGTTAGCACTTTCAGTTTCCTTGATTCTTTTCTATTTCCTCTTTGTCTGTGTGTATTCATAGCAAGCAGCAGCAGCTGAAAGCACCAAGAAGGATTCTGCGCACATATCGGTCCTGTAATAGCTGGCAACTGTGTCTGTCTTGTGAGCTGGCTTTGAGAAATACCTCTCTTTCCTCTTTGAGCGGCACTTCTCTTCCCCCAGAACTATTCTCCCAGCCAATGGTGAAGTCTCTCACAGGTCACCGATTGCTGCGCTCGCATGGGATCACACTAAACTTCCTGTCGAGTACAGGCAGCAGGAAATTACTCTTTAGCTTCCTACAATTAAACAAAAAAAAATCACTGTGCCCCTACCACACACGACCAGCAAAAGGGTTTTAAAGCCTTCAGGAAAGCAATATCATACACAACATAAATAAGGAGGGAATCTGACTGACAGAACCATGATCACTACAGTAAACACAAACTACTTTAAGTCCACGAATGCCAGCTGAGGATTTACCCTGATTTACAGTATCATAACTGAGTTCAGCCTCAGGCTCTGGCATGCTCCCTGAATACATCAAAGAACTTCCCAAAGAGGAAAATGGCACAAGCTGATATCTTTTGGAAAGTCCTCTGTTTTTTCACTTTGAGAACTGGAAACTTCTCCTTTTAGCTTATACCCTGCTTCAGAATTCATTGTTCTTGCCAAATGAGTAAGAAATGTGAGGATTACTGCTCTGGAGAGACGGCATTTCTGGAACAGTGTTGTTTGGCAAGGCAAAACCTTTTCTGCTGCACAGAGGGAATAACACAGACAACACTAAGCTTTTTTAACAGGTTTTTTGAAGTTTATTAATAAAGAAAAATATTTTGACAGATTTTCACACACATTATACAAGCTCCACATAAAGAAATGTCACAAGTCTATAGGAAAGAATGCATTGCCTTGGCACCTACACTTTTAGGGTAACTGGATTGCACGTGACGGTGCCAAAAGGATCCAAAGAAGAGGAATGTCAGCCTCTGGGCTGAATGCTGGCAACCACTACGACTTCCAGGGTAGTAAGGATCTCTTCAAGTAGATATTGTTCCAAATGTGCATTTGTGAAAGGAAAGTAGCCCTTCCAGAAACACTGATTCTGATGAAGATGTCACGGTATGAGACTGGAGAAATAAACCATTCTAACGGGCCTTCCCACCTGGTGCCCCATGCAGGAGCTGTGCTTGAAGAGCCGTAGAAAGGGAGGGCAGAGGATGCAGAAATGATGCCTTTGTGGAGGGCTGTGTAGTTACATCTGGCAGGTGCAACAGATGTGTACCAAAGATGCCTTCCTCTCTGCACAGCTGGTTTTCCTTCTTGCAGTAACCAGGGCACCTGGGGGGAAGAGGGTAGCTTAGGAAGTAGCCAGAGATGTGTGTGCTGACTTTTGGAGCTTGCATTGGCTTGGTATTGAGAAGTCATGAGTGTGTACGAATGGAGCTGAGAGTTTGGAAGCACTGTAGCCCTCATGGTATGGTTAAGGTATAAATGGCATTCCGCCTTGAACTCACCTGCAACTTGCTTTTAGAAGACCCAGTGAAATGGTACTGAAAAACCTTATGCTCCCTGGAGTACAATATTTTATAATAGTTTCCAATAAGTGGGTGCAGGTGTAAAAGAAAAAAAAAATCAGAACATGCATTTGGACAGAGGAAAAATAAAGCCATCAGTTCTTCTGAATGTTTCTTCCCTCTCAGTTCATCTCATGGCTAATTGTTAATCTTTTCTATTTTCCCTTTCTTTTGGCATGCAAAGGATGTCACCTTCTTAAAGATCTTTGAAAAATTAACATAATTATCCTTTATCTTAGTGCTTTATTCTCTGTCTTTCAATATCTGCTCCTCCTAGCATTCACAATATATCAATCTCTGATCCTTGGCACTAGTACAATTCATTTTCCACAAGATGTTATTGAGATTGTAAATAAATGCCACAGCATCAAGGGGCAGACAAGACGGAGCCTGTCAGATCTCGAAGTCTGCAGCAAAGTTATAATTACAGCAGAGTGGTGTGAGGTGAGTTCTTTGCATCCATAGATTTAATTGTCATCAACTCCTGGGGAAGTAAAACATGGGGAAAAGAAGATGGAGAGTGATGGGGCTAAAGAGCATTACCAAATGTGTTCCAGGTTGTTTTTGCAGTTCCCATTACTTAACTCATATGCCATCAGCAGAACAGCAAGATGCCCTAAGCTCAAATAGTAGTGTTTCCAAAATGATGACCTTTTGTACTGAAAGTGTTTTACTTGCAAAGATTCTGAAAATTATACTCATGAGCTGAGGTGCTGTAAAATAAAAAAAATACTTTTCAGACCTAATTTTAAAGAAGATCAGGCCACTGCAGCAGTCAGCTTAGGTTTATGGCACTTCAGTAAGTGTTGACACATAACAACATTCTGAGGTCAAGGGTAAACCAACTCTGTTTAGGCTGAGAACTCAAAACAGCCTGCGTGAATTCGATAAATACATGTTACACCAAAATTCATGTGCTCTGCGCATGTCTCTTTCCTCTCACCATTTCCAAAATACTTTTTTTTGGCAAATATTTTTATGGCCCTGCTTCAGTGAGATAAATATGGAAATATTACTTGCTAAGGGTCTGGGTATCAGAACCTGGGCTGATAGGCTCTGAAAATCAATGTTCTGAGTAACATTGTCTGCATGCGCACAAATGCCTAAACAGTGCTCAGCCTGCTTTGGTTATCTGATGATAACCATCATTTTTGCTGTGAGATCTCATTACCTTGAAGATGAAGTTGAAAATAAGCTGCAGAACTTCTCTTCAGCTGTATGAATGAGTTAAAAGTCTGAGGATTTGGATGTGAAGACACTGCAAACTTCCCTAAAATTCTGCTTAGATTTGGATTCAGGTTTAGGACCTTAGGATCTTAAGATAGACCATCAGTTGGGGCACAGACTCATCCAGTGTTCATTAAGTTTTGTATCAGACCCTCAAATAACATTTCATTGCTAATGAATACATATGTTGCTAGTCATAGGTGGTTATAAAATGCCTATTAAATGATGCCTGGAACTCAAGACAAGATAACAGAAGATTGATGTAATGTGTTTCATATTCATTTGTTTTTTATTTTTGAGGCATTTGCTAGGATGGATGGCATACCAAAGGAAAAAAAAAATCTTCAATGGAGCCATCCCAGGAATTTATTTCTGGTTAGGTACCTGTCTGAAAATAGAATGAAGAGACCTTATTTTATGTTCTTGAGGTCTTACATTAAAGACGTTTAAATTTCATTACCCAGTGTCAGAAGAAACCTTCAAAAATGGGTAAGGTATAACTAAATGCTGCCATGGAATGTTTCTCATACTTCAAATAAATAAATGAGAGTATTAGAAGTGACATACAAAAATTCTCACAGTGGAGTAGCAAACCCCAGATTTCTGGCATAACAAACTCCAAAAAATACTTTGTCAAGTTCTGTTGTCAAGTTCAAAAGACTATATTACGTACTTATGAACTTAATCATTTGTTCTTTTAATTGTACAAATGGAAAATAGAAAGGAAATGTGGTATTTTAACATTATAAACTTCACTAGAGACCCTAAAGCAAGGTTCAGGTTTCTGCCAACCATAAGAAAATGCCTGTTCATATAAAGTTTGCAGGCTCTGAAGTAAAGTTTTTTGCCTAAGATATTTTGCAAATACTTTGTTCGCAAGGAAATATTAAGGAAAAGAGAATAGAAATTATTTAAGAGAAATATGAAAGTGAATTTTCAGCTTGTTTTTTGATTACAGTAAATTTCTCCTTAACAGAACAGAATGTGTTTAGAAATTGCTATTGTATCTTGACAAAATTTACAATGCTTTCTCTGGAAAAACAATCAACTTCTCTGGCTGTAACTTAATTTTTCTGCAGGTACAGTCTAATGTTCTCAGCTTGAGGGCAGGAAGAGAACACATTGTAATATAGCTATTCTTTTAAAGAAATACATCTGTAACAGGTAATTCCAAAAAATTTGCTAAATGAAACCTGGGATAAAGATCAGGCTAGAAACCTCAGATTGTTTTCCAGGAACTACGGGCAAGCATGACCTCTAGTAACTTAGTACTGGGGAAATCAAAGTTTGATGTAGAAGGTCTGTGGAACAGAGGGCTGCAGATCATTGTGTGCTTTTTCAAGTGGACTCTCTTTTCTTTAAACTATATTAGAAAGTCTCTTCTATCATGTAACACACAGATCTGTAAAGTACGTGGATAACAAACGAGACTCAAAATTTGTTACAATTATAATTAACTTCTATCCTTTTTGGAGAAATAGGGGAACATTTTATACTAATCAATAGAGAGCAATAACCTAGCTATAGAATTGAGGGTTACTTGTAATATTTGAGGGGATTTTTTTTCACTATTCATTACATTCTTTAAAACTTTTTCATAAGAGGAGTGTTGGATGACAGAAGAGGTGGACAATAGACATCAGTAGTGTTGAATGAGGCTTGCAGACACTTTTAACGATTTCCACCCAACCACCTTAATTTAAGATGTGTTAGGAGACATTTAGAGACTGACCTCATCTTCTTTTATTTTCCTGCTAGTGACAAAAGAAAAATAGGCTCATGTGTGATAGAAGGTTTCGTTGAATAGGTTTATAACTTACATGGAAGGCATATGCCCAAGTTATGCAAATGTTATGTTTCACAGCTCACACTGGAAGGGAGAAAGTCACCTGTTTCTCTTGGAGCTCACAGAAATCCCTTTTCTATGGTTCATGTCAAATTTATGGTATCTTTTTGTAGTAGAGCACAGCAGTCATGCAAGTCCTGTACTTACCAAGGACCAAAAATTCCTCATGTGGGTGGTGTAGCAGCTGAGTCACTCACTCTAGAAGGAGATTCTTATGGAAGGACAGATTCTGCAGTTGCTGCATCACATTTATCAGAAACAAAGAAAAAAACCCCTCATTTACTTCACAATTTTTAAAACTTAAAATATTCTATTTGAATTTTCAAGTGTACGCCATTAAGCTGCCAAAGATATTAAACAAACAGCTTTCTTGTCTAAATGTTGGACTCCACGGAAAAGATCTATTTTAGCCCTGTATCCTTATATTAGGTTGTATAGTACTTCTGTCAGACAGCCGATTACCTGTGAATAGCATAGAAAAAGCACAAAATAACAAAAGGAGTATCTTGAAATAGAGAGGAAGGTCAGATCTGGCTGGATGGAAGGAGCCAAGAGTTAATATGTAACATTAGGGAAAAAGTCAAGTCATAGCATTCAACAACACTTGACAGAGAGGATAATAACAGGAAAGAGAGAATCACTGCCACTACACAGTACAGGACATTGGTGGCAAATCCTGGAAGATTTAAAGAACATTTGTTGAGGAATATGTTCCCATGGTGGGAACCTTCCTGTTTGGGGATCTCCAGCTTAATAGTGTGATAATGGGTTTATCTGTGCCAAGTAGGCAGCTGGCATAGAGAGCAGACAAAGAGGGTTTCCTTGGTGCCTCTGCCAGCCATTTTCAGAATTTTCCATGGAAGGAAAAAGGATAGATGCCAAAACCTTCACATCTTTCATCACAACACTGAGAGCTGGGGTAAATTCTGTACATGGAACCAACAAAACATAGTCACCTCAACTGAAAGTGAAATGTGCACTTGTTTGGAAGATGTACAACATAATTTAGTCAAAAAGTATAAGTCTCAGATCTGAGTCATTGCTAATAAATTAACCTACCTGAATTCACCAATCGGCTACCCCAAAGACCTTCTATTTCCATGAGCCACTAGCAGTTTTGCAGGGAAGATTTAAATGAGCGTTTCTAGACCTATCCTTTTGTGAAAGATGCCAGCACAATGGTTTTGCGTGGTCTTTGACATGCCATATTCCCATGAAACACAGACACATCCTATCCCACTTGACATATGTAACTCATTCCCCGAGTTGAATATCTGAAATCCTTACTGTTCGTGGCTATGTCAAATTGGTGCTGTCCAATCTACTATCAAGATAGAGTTGAACAAAAAAGCCATCACATTTTCAGTGTCTCTGTAAATAAGCCGCAGAACTGTGATGTTGTAGCATTATCTAATTAGCTAGAGGTGATGTTTTTTCTGAGTACCAGCACCCTGACCAGTTTGTTAGTTCCAGTTCTGAAATTCTTTGCCTTCTTTCAATCTGATAATATCCTATGTTTAGAGGGTCTCACAGTTCACTGAACCAGTTCAGCCCCAATCTAAATCTAAATAAACATGAGGCTCTCTCGTCTCTGACACAACACTGAGAATGCACAAAATTCCCAATAAAAATCTGTGGGATTTATTTAAGTAACTGTGCTCCATAGCAGTAGAAAACAGAACCAAGTATTGAGGAAGCTTAAATAATAAACTTGCAAAACACACACATAAAAATATATCAAACAATCATTAGGCATTTCCTGAAGGGTCCTGCCTACCTTGGCCACCCATGAGCTTTTTGCCTATTATTCAAGACAGCTGGCCTTAAAAAAGGGGATCTGGCTTCTGCTTATATTTATTAAATCTGCAGGAAGGGCCCATCAATCACAACAATGGGTTTTAAGTGTTTGCTGGGTGAGAGGAGAGTCCCATAAGCAGTCTTTGAAGTGTCTTTTGCTGAAGGTAAACATCTGAAGAACATAAATAGCTGCTCTTCTTTCCAATGAGTGACCTTGTCAAAGTGGGTAGAATGGAGGGATGGGGGAGGGGTGCTATCATGAAAAGGAAAAGCAATAAAGGATTCCTTATGACAGCAATTTGCACATTTACTGCTCTTTGATATGTTAACTAGATTTTGCAAAATGGAATTCTTTGTCTTTTAGAGGTCCTTGGGCAGTGATAGCTCACAGTCAGAACAATGTTTTGCAATAGGCCTAATGCATCTTCTAATTAATAAGGTAACTTGGGTAACCTCTGTAAATCAGTGACATTATCATTATAACAGGACACAAGTGAATAGTTGTTTATAAGGAAGGAAAGATGCTCATAACAGCAGTATCATTATTTACTGAGCTCATTGACTAAACTGAATTGTATTGAATACAATGGGATCAATAGGTTATGGGCCCTGTTCACTAAACTTTTACAAGCCATTTATGAACCTTTGATTCTAGAAAACAGCTCTTCTCCATTCAGAAAACTGAGAATGTAGCACTGACAGTTTTCAGTTTTCATACGTAGCACAGGCCAAGTGACACAAATTCTCCAGCTGCATTGTGAAAAAACATGCAGATCAGTAAGGTCTTTCAAAGTAACAATAAAATATTTTTGAAGAATAAAATATACAAGCATGGATGCATATGGCCACTATGGGAAAGTAAGTAGCTAATAAGCTAGCATGCAGAAATAAAAAATAATGATATTCTATTTAGAAATATATTGCAGTAGGCAATGAATGGCATGGCAACCCCATTTGGAGATAAAACATGTTGGACCCTAAGATGCAGGCAGCAAACTCAAGGTTCTTTCTTAGAAGTAAACTCAGTTGTTATATTACTTGGATATAAACAAAGAGAGCTGCATTTCATCAGTGAGTGAAGTGATTCACATAGAATAAGCTGAACTATTTGGGCACGCTCTCTGCATTTATAAAGTAATATAGTATCTACACAATATAGACCTGTATGAATACCTAGCTTCTTCAAATTAGAATGTTGTCCCTTGTTTTAGTGGGTGTGCCTCCTGATTCTGGAGCAAGGCAATAAGTTTTTTCTGCACTTAATAGCAGCACAAGCCTTAAGCAAAGTCAGAGCCAATATGGGCTCAGTTTTTCAACAACTCATCAACAGCCCTTGCCAAGATCAAACTTTCTTACTGAATCTCTGTGTTGGTTTTGACTGGGGTAGAGTTAATTTTCCCCACAGCCATACAGTGGCTGGTATGGGGCTTTGGATTTGTGCTGAAAACAGTGTTGATAATACAGATGTTTTTTTCGTTTCTGATACAGAGTCACAGCCTTTTTGGCTTTTTTTACTGCTTTTTGTACTGTCACGTTTGCAAGGGAACTGGAGGCTCATGGGAAGTTGGGAGGGGACAGAATTGGAAGAGGTGACCCCAACTGACCAAAGGGATATTCCAGACCATATGGCATCAAGCTGAGTATATAAAGTGGGAAGAAGAAGGAGGAAGGAGAGGACATTTGGAGTGATGGTGTATGTCTTCCCATTGTGGGTGATGAGGCCCTGCCATCCTGGGCATGGCTGAACCCCGGCCTGCCCATGGGAAGTAGTGTAGGAATTCCTTATTTTAATTTGCTTGCATGTGTGTGTTTGACTTTAGTTATTATACTGTTTTTATCTCAACCCATAAATTTCTGTCTTTTACTCTTCTGATTCTCTTTCCCATCCCACTGGTGGAGGAGTGAGTGAGTGTCTGCATGGTACTTAGTTCCTGCCTGGAGTTAAGCCATGACAACCTCTTTTCAACCAGCTCTTTTCTGTACATTGATGTCATATAATCTTTATCTTTGTCACTTTAAATGCCTTTTCCTTCTTCTGTTACTCTTGAAGTATTTACCTCACCTTCTTTAGTTCACGTGGATCAACACCACAGAATGAGGTTTAAGGTGATGTGAGAAGTTGGGAGAGAGAGATCACTGAGACAATAGAAATAAATGTTTCAGAACATTATCCCTGCTGTAAGCCTGCACCAGTCCTGCACCAGTTTGCTTCTGGATTTGGCTGGGAGCTGGAATTAATCCATGATATATTGCCTCTGGCTATGCAATCCCACATACCACAAAGCTTGTAGCAGAGGAAAGGAGTAAAAGAACCAGACAAAAACAGCACTGTCCCACCCTGGAAATGGTTTGCTCTTACTTAGGTCCTGGCAGGGACACAGCCTTGCCTCGAGGTGGAGGACCCACTAGCACACTAGCCCAGTAGAGATTCTCCCTGAGACTGGTGAAAGTGCTGCGAAATACTGAGAATGAGTATGGCCAGGTGACAGCAAAGGCCTGCCTTTCTCCTCATCCCTCCTGCATGAGCTTCTTGTGCTGAAGTAATGAGCAATTCTTGTTCTGATGTAAAGGAGACACTTCAGCTGTAGATGATATTACAAGGAGTGGAAATATTTCCACCTACGAAGAGCTGGGAAAGTAAGTGATAGTCTGAGCATTCACAAATTCATTCACTGAGAGAATGTGGCTGGCCCTTACATCCATTTTAGCTACATCAGTTTGGACATACAGCCAGAGAAGTTCTTGGTTTGTCTTAATAGCTCCTCTCCAATTCTTAATGATTTATCCTTGACTTTTTGAAATTTGGCTGAACACTTTTTTTCTGTTCCATGTTCTGAATGTCCATTCATCACAAAATGGGCTGGTGTCACCCTCTAGGGAATTGTCTATTATCTTTTTCATAGTGTTATTTCTTTCTATGATCTTCTCCATGTGAAATATGTTGTGTGGATTTTTTTTTCTTTCTTTACCTCATCTCTGCTTGTAGTAAGCATTTTTGCTAGCAAAGACAATGTCTCAGAAATATATTCCTTGTTCTGAGAGGAAAATTAATTTATCACTAAAATGGAGATGTACATAAGCCAGTAGCCTGGTATGTGTGGCTGGCTGAGTAAAGATGATGAGTCTGAGTACCCTTTCCCATGAGGTTTCATCTGCCTCTGAATGTTGTGCCTCTGGCCTAATCCATACCATTAAAGGCAAGAACACGTAAAACCTCATTCTCCATGGCCAAACAATATAACCATCAGGTCACTGTCTGCTTTCTAGTTAGAGAGGTATAATTCCACTGAAGTCAGATTTACACCAGTATCAGTGAGAGCAAAATTAGGTTTCCCCTATAGTTGCTGTTAACCTTTATCAGTATCACCCTGTAGTACTGAGATGGTAGCATTAGCAAACACAACACAAGGCTGATCTTCAATAGCTGTTCTCTCATTTACTTTTTGCTGATTTATCGCTTCACTAATGACACAATAGATTTTCCAATTAAATTATTATTATTATTTATTATTGGTATTAGTGTTATCCTGAAAGAAAACGAAAACAAAGAACTGACCTCATCTCAGCATAGCATGTTATTTTCAGGAGTTCAGAAACACTGCACAGAATGGACAGTTTCCATTTCACCAATGTTCAATCACTGGCATTTGTCTTTTGTATCCCAGAGCAATTGCATAACTCTAATATTGACCTTAACCAGAGCCCTTTGTTTCTCACCCTAACAGCCAAAAGCATTAAAAATGCGTGTTTACTTAATTTGTCCTGGCATGCAGTGTAATTACAAGCAGTTTGTTTTCTCTGTTGTAAAATATGGGTTAGAGAAGAAATAAAGTAATGTGGAAAATTAACATTGTGATGTACTGTATAGTGGAATAACACTAAAAACACTTAGCTGTGTTAGTACTGGAGGTGCTATTTGTGTTGTGTGCAAGAGCAATAAAGAATTAAATGCCTTCTTCTAAACTATATTTGCATGATTTTCAACTGCAGTAAAATTAATCTGAGCTGCCTCCAAGTACGAAAGAAAAAAAAATCGAAGTGCAAATAGAACTAAGCAGCACTCCTGCAGCCTTTAAGGCTGTACTTTTATATTTTGTGAATTCCAGCACACCGTTTACTGTTGTCTGGGATTCTTACAGAACTGGATGAGGCAAGTATATTTAAAGGTTCCTATGCCGTGTCTGGCACTCCCCAAAGCTGTGCCTTTGGTTGACAGGACCTTTCTGATGTGTCAGCAGGTCTGGACACAGAGGAGGTTAGTGTGGCAAGGCAGTAGGTTAGAGTATTTTCCTTCTTTGAGTGTCTACTCTAAATATTGCATCCTAATCTAGCACTACTACTCCACGTATCTGTTAATTCTTTCTATGAAAGGCTCACTTTGTCCTCTCTCCCTCCTTTGCAAATCTACCTTTTTCTTTCTGAAATACTAAGAGCTGTCCTGTAAAAGTATAAATTTCAGTTAAAGTTAGGAGTTAGGAGAGTATTACCTGTTTGTACCAAAATAGCCAAGAGTAAAAAACACCTCTTTCTCAATTTTTTTAGTATTCTTTCTTAAAAAAAAATTTCTCTGCTTTCCCTTTCATATTTTCTGTGCAAGTGTTTAGATAATGAAGCAATATGAGTTTAATTTCCCAACATTTATGTACATTTGAGATATCAAAAAAAAAAAAGCACTGGGAAGAAGGATAACAAATCACTCCATTATGATTGAAAGAGGACTTTCCCCCCTCTTTTCTCCTCAATAAATGTTTGCCCCCAGAGATACTCGTTAAGATATATACCTCTGGGTGAAAGCAAGTATTTGAGCCCTTTGTTGTTATTTTGTTGTTGTTTCACTTATTGTTTTTTTGGTGTAGAACTGCCTCAAAGAAATACGCTGCTTTGCTAGTGCGAAACACACTCTCTCTTTTCAGTAAGAGTTGCTCAGTGCCCTTGTTCTGGCCTCTGTGCAGAGGAGTTTAACCACTTTGTGAAACGACTCGTTTATATCTTTTAATAACAGATTGGGATGAATCTGGAAGATGTGGGAGCTTTTAACACCAGTTGAGAAGAAATCCTGCTCTAGCTTACTGCAGACTGAAGCTAGGAAAGTCATTAGATTAACCTCTCTTGACAGGTCAGGCTCAGCAAATATTCTTAAAAATAACTCTTCCAGTAATTTATGACCTTTGGGGAGCATAATCAATAGTGTTAAGAGGAGAGGCAGCCAGACAGCGCTTCCTGGTAGGAGAAAGTTTCTTGTCTTTGTAATGTTTGCATTCTGTCTGCTTGTATGCAATAAGACTGGCTTGCCAGTGATATCATACCCCTTTCGCTCCACCACTTTTGGAGACGTACATTTTTATTGTCAATTTACCGTCTCCTCTGTTTTTTCATACAGTATCTAATTCCAACAAACCCAATGCACAAATGTGATTACAAAGTAAGGGGAAAATGCACGGTTCATTGTCTTTCGCATTCCCTCTAACCTCTCTGGATCATTTGAGGGAGAATGGTCTTCTGCCCCAGGATGTCGTAATGCAAAGTCTTAAACATATACTTTATTTTAATGCATGATGAGTTACTCATAGTGCTTAATTAAGTGTATTCTTACATCCCTCTAAGATCAGTGCCTAGGGAAATTTTTTGCTCTGCCTCTGTATTTTTTCATAATTTTGGATAAACTACATAAACATGAACAAACTTGAACATGCAAGCGACATTAATATTTCTGTATTTTTAAATTATTTAAATGCATTTTATTGCTGGTGAGATTTCCTCTACGTTTTTATATAATAAACAGCGCTGCCCTGGCTATTCAAGGATAGAGCCTTTCCTTCAGGGTTCAGTATTGAAGTCCCATTTTCTGAAACTGGAGACCCTCAGGAGGATACATTGATTTCAGTGAGGCCTCACATTCACTGTCTACGTACGCATGCTCTAGCCACACGGACCTGCCCCAAGCAGGACTACTGCCCAGCTTTCTCTGCAAGGACTTCCAGGCACATAGGAGAGGATACAGTGTATCACACTGGAATATGATACTGCACTTATTTTGACACCACCAGGAGAATTATTGGATGTTGGCTTTTCCAGTGTCCTTGGAGTGTAAGAACAGTTTTGAAACTCCAAAGAATAAAAATAATTTAGAAAGAAAATCATTCATGCTCATAGTCCCTGCAGAAGTTTTAATACACGCTGCTTCAGGCAGCTTTGTGTCTAATGCTATAGCTGAGACAAGATGCCACCTTTTCTCCAGTGCTGTAGTAAAATTGAAAATGACATCTTTTTTCCCCCCTGCTTTCTGTCTTCATTGCCAAGCTGGTGATACAGAGTGGTACAAAACCCAGTTGGAGGCCAGTAGCTAGTGGTGTACCCCAAGGGTCAGTACATGTTCCAGTCCTGTTTAACACCTTCATTAAAGATCTGTATGATCAGAATGTGCCTTAAGAAAGTTTACAGATGGCGCAAAACTGGGAGAAGTGCTTGATAGGCTATAGGAGCGTGGTGCCATCCTGAGAGACCTCCACAGGCTGAAGAAATGGGCTGACAGGAACCTTGTAAAGTTCAAAAAGAAGTGCAGAGTCCTGTGCCTGGGAGGAACAATCCTGTGCATGAATAAATGCTGGGGGACACCCAGCTGGAAAGCAGCTCAACAGAAAAAGATCTGGTGGTTCTGGTGATGAACATGAACCAGAGAAGTGCCCTTGCTGTAAAGAAGGCTGCTGGAATCTTGGACAATATTTGGCTGAGCAAGATGGCTTGCTTAGCCTAGAGAAGAGAAGGCTCAGTGGGGAATCTTATTGATGTATATAAATGCCTGAAGGGAGGGTTCAAAAATGAGGGAGCCAGACTCTTTCAGTAGTGCCCAGTGACAGAATCAGAGGCTCTGGGCACAAAGTGAAATGTAAGAGGTGTTGTCTGAATGTCAGAAAACACATTTTTACCATGAGGGTGACTGAGAACTGGCATGGGCTCTCCAGAGAGTTTGAGGAGTCTTTATCCTTGGAGATACTCAAAAGCCATCTGGACACTATCATGGACAACTTGCTGTAGGTGGCTCTGTTTGAACAGGGGTGTTGAACAAGATGACCTCCAATTTGAACCATTCTGTGATTTTCAATTCTGCAAACATGAAACTCTTGGAAGATTATCATGAATGGAAATAGTGAACACATAGCCATGCTCCAAATCTCCTTCCTGTAGTGTTTGTGGCACAAAATCTTTGTTATTTCCCATGGAACACAGAAATTTTCCTCTACAACCAGTGGCATTGACAGTCTTTACCACCAAAATTAGTTCCTGCCTAGGCTTTACCATAATTTCACAGGGGATTCTCTCAATAGTACATGCCTGTATGCTCTTCATAGTCAGATCGATGATTCTGAAAAGCACCAGACCTATGCCACAAGCATTACACAGAGACTCATCACGTTCACATGTTCATGGCATAGCTGGTCTGTGTGTGCACAGAGGATATGACCAGGTTTCAAGATCTGTACTGCAGCTCAGCTAGAGGAATAGGTCTCTCTAGATGCTGGGACATCCTGGCATCTCTCCTGGCACCTATCAACTTCCGTTCATCAAAGTTCTGAGGTGTTAAACACATGAAAAATTTTGAGAAACCATTTGCCTTTAATCTGGCACAATTTTTTCTAGGAGTTGAACATAGGTGATATGGCAGTATTTTCAATATGTCATTGTTTTATGATGAGACATGGAATCTTGTAAATACTTGCAATGATTTACAAGGGTCAAAAAAATGAAGTTAAAAAGTTGCATTTTTTAATTATGATCCCTGAACCTTCTTAGGGTTTGTTTCCCTGATTACCATCATTACAGATTGCATTGTCAGCAAGGCTGAAGATCAGTACCCCAAAAACGTGCAGTACAAAACACAGCTTAAGATGCCCATAAATAAAGACATATATTTTATGATGGAAATGGAACATTATAATAATTTACTTCGAATGCCTGAATAATAATGAGTAAAATGTGTCACTTAGTAATTCCCATGTCAGAAGAACAATCAATCCATGCTTAAAATTTCCCTGCCTTGAGTAGATTACAAAATGAATCTTCTTATTTTGAAGAAACACCGAGAAAAAAAGAATAAATGAAAAAGTATTTTAAAAAGCCAGAAATTTTACTTATGACATTCTGGTAAAAAAAAATGATACATATATATATATTTAACCTCAAATTAGTTTTCATTTTGTAGTTGCATTTAAAGGAGTAAACCCAAATAATTCACCCAATAATTTAACTTGTCATCTGTGGACGCTGTGGCTTCTGGCAAGTCTTAAAACCTCAGCTTATACCACAGATGCAATAGTTTCTCTCAGTGTCTACTGCAGTGTATTCATAAGAACTGAAAAAACAGAGCCCATAAGCAACCAGAAGTAAACAAACAGGCACAGAAGTGCTATCTTCCTCCTTATATAATGATGTAGGGTGCAATTACATTTTATTATCCTTTGTGAGGGATTAGAGAAGTCAGTTGTGACTTCAGAGTTAGTCATATCATCACCCAAAACATATGGTAACAACAACAAAAACATCAGTGGCATCTACTGTGTTCTGCAGCCCAAGTAACAACATTCTCTCCTTCCCTGTGATAAACTATAAGACCAATTCTTCCTTTGTTTTCCAGTCCAATGCATTTCTATATGTAAAATCCTGGGGTTTTTTGTGGAATATTTGCAATACCAAATCCTAAAAACATTCATTCAGCAGGGCTGAAGTGAGTATCATTAAAGTTTGTTCTGCAATTCTCTAGAGTATGGGCATTTTCACCCCTATTTCTGACACAAGGTTCATGAGATCTTTGGGCCTTCTCTGAAAAAGTCTCCATCTTTCACTGTATGTGCTCAACACGAGGTTACCATCCTTATCTGAACTATTCATCATGTATTTATATTCTTACATAACATTTCTCAGATACAACACTGACCAGTGCAATAAAGCACATCCTCTTTGTTTCAAGACTCCAAATGCTCCCCCTTCCTCCCTCAGCTTTATATGCTGGAATGGTGTTATAGGGCATGGAATATCCCTTTGTCTGTCGGGGTCAGCTGTCCCAGCCGTGTCTCCTCCCAAAGTCTTGGGCACCTACACCCTGTTTGCTGGTGGGGTGTGGTGAGAAGCAGAAAAAGCCTTGATGCTGTGTCAGCAATAACAAAAACATTCTTGTGTTATCAACCCTATGTTCAGCACAAACCTGAAACACAGCCCCGTACAAGCCATTGTGAAGAAAATTAACTCCACTTCAGCCAAAATCACCACTCTTCCATTTCTTTGTGCATATGAAGTTAAATATATGTAATTGTAAATTCTTTTCCCATATTTATATTTTCTTACATGGAAATAACAGAAAATTTTAGACAATTAGACTGCAATTATTTTTTTTAAATTGTCCAGTGTGGCATCACTAGTCTCACTTCTGAGGAAAAGGTCTGCATGACTTCCATCAAAGAGAGAGATTCTTAGTCTCATTCAGCAGTGTGTTTCCTGTGTTCATTGACAGTATTTTTCTGCACACATTTTCAAAGAGATCTATGCAGTGCAAATTTATGATAATGAAATTCAGTGCTGATAAGTGGCTACTAACTGACAAACTTTTTCATATTTAGCTGAAATAATTGTATTTCTTTCCTTTAGTGTATTTTTGCAGAAATGATGAACAAGACTCTCTCAGGAAGACCTGCCCATGTTTCATGCCTCTCTGCTGACTGATTGACAGGAAGGTTCCATGCAATCCTTGCTGATAAGTGCTTCAGTATTTGCTGGTGTTTTTTTTCATGACTAAAAAAGTTCCAAACACTTTAGAAGCTGCTGGACTGCAGTGCTTGTGTTTACAAGAGGACATGCCACTGTCTGATGAAAATGTGCACAGCTAGAGGTAAATGACTGCAGGTGGGCAGAGTGAGATGTGAAGCTAGAAGAAGTAAATCTAGACAACACGATTAACTAGGGACAGTTTTTTCACCCCATTTTTTTTCTCTATTTAGTTGCTAGCCCTAGATAGACTATTGTATTTTGAAAAGAGGTAGCAGTTATTGATACTTTAACTCTTTTTTTTTTTTTCAGTATACTTCTCCCTTCCCAGTGTGTTCATGAATACATGAGGAAATCTTTTCAGCCTGTATTGAAATCAGTTACTTCTGCAAAGATTGACAATATTGAAACCATTTGATTTGAATGCCTTAATTTGAAAATAACCTGGAGGCACTTACTAGACTTTTCTTGTAAGCATTTGATTCACAGCTGCTGAAAGAGGTTTCATCACCTATGAAACTTGGGGCATCTGCTTTGTCATGTCAGAATGACAATTGGGTTGGATGCCAGGATGACATGGAATAACATGAAACAATCCATCCAGCTGCATGGAAATTGTTTGAGTGCTTCTCTTGTAAGCATAACAGTATCCATTGGAAAGAGAAAAATCTGTGCAGACCATGAAACAGATGTTATCTAATTCCCCTCTTCTCTGAATGCCCATAGGTGCAAAAAACCTGTGGCTCTTCAGATTCTATTCTATTGTATGGCAGCACTTTCAAAAGGAGAATGAGCTCTGCAATGACAACCAGAGTTTCTATTGTTCTATGCTGAGAACAAAATGGAAAATAGGGCCAGAGTTTGTAGCTTTTCTTTTCTCCTTGAAAGTGTATATAGGTTATTTTTGCAATACTCCCTTTGGTAGGGACAGCAGTGTCTTTCATTTTTGTGCTCATAAAATAACAATTCCTTTCATTCCATAAATCAGTCTTGAAGCACTGTCAGGTGCTATATTAATATATGGATATTTATTGTGTGTGAGACCTTTATTAACTAAGCCTGAAGAAATAGGGCAAATAGTAAGCTGGAAATGCCTGGTTTCCTTAAGAACAATGTCTTCAAAGATCTGAAGAATGATTTGAACACCTGAGACAACTAAAATTTGCTTCATGTCATTTGAGTAGATACTAATGTTGTACAGAAACCTGGTTTTACAATGTAACCAAGTTTTTCCAATATGGAAGAAAACACAGAGTGCTAGTCTTAACTTAGGGTCGGATTAGTCAAAAAGAATTTTTTTCTTATACCTTCCATTCAGGGTTATAGTTTGGTCCAATTTGGATGTGCTGATTTTTTCCCAAAAGTCTATAATCATGATTTCTACTACTATTACTCAGAGTCACTTTTTTCTTTCTTTGTATAGAACACATGTAGACATAGCACAGACTGACATATCATTATCAACATTTTGTAGGCAAAATTGATGCATCCTTGACAAAGCTGCTATTTCTGATATGTTGGAAAACCCTCTTTATAAGTATCTTCTCCTCTGTTTGCTCAGTTCATTCCAAACCATCAGCTATTTTCGACAACGTAACTTTTCAAAAGCTTCTTGTTCAGACAGGTTCCTTTGTTACACATGTAAAGTTCTCATTATGTTATCTGGATTTATATTACAAGTTCTGAAAGGAATGTCCCTGGATATTTTCCCTGTAAGAAAGTAAATTATAATTGTATGTGACATTTCAAAGGTGCGGGGAAGTGTTACAGGTAAAAATTAAGATAGACTTTTAGAATTCAACAAGAAACTGAGCATACCTCCTTCCTTAGTTATGTGTGCCATTAATCTGAAATGGTAAGCCTGAAAAAAAGGCAACCTCAAACTTGGGAGAGACTAGATGCATGTATTCCATAATTTCTTCAACTTCAGTGGCACATTCCACTACTACAATGGACTAAAGAAAAAAATTGTTCTGAATTACAATGTGTACTTGTTAAACTCTGACTTTGTGTGCACATCAAAAGCTTTCTGAACACCAACGTCCCTTATTTATCTTTCTTCTTTCTGTTATGTAATGCTCTTATATTTTTAAATGACATAGACTAGCCACACAAGAATCAGTGGGACCTTACAAAACCCCATCAGGGCAATATGCTTTGTAACACATTGAAGGATGCTTATATTTTAGCAAAAATACAAAACAACTTGTAATTGGAGTAATTTTCCTTTATAGTCTATTAATAATATTATTATAGGCTTTCTTCTGTCTTTTAGAATGCCTTGCTCAATGCCTCAGGATTCCCTTTGTTCATAGCCAATACCTGAAAGATTGCTTCTCTTATTGAACTGATTATCCTTTCTGCAGAATTGCAAAAATTATTCATTTAGGAAAAGAAATCCATCATTTTTCTGTGAGCTACCTTATAGTCACTGAACTTAACAGGTAATATGGATTTAAATGGAGGATTGTAGGCTGTGCAGTCAAGTGGTTGAGTCACCAACTCTGGAAGTATTTAAAAGATGTGCAGATGTGGTGCTTAGGAACATGGTTTAGTGGTAGATTTGCAATGTTATATTTGTAGTTGGGCTTGATGATCTTAAAGGTATTTTCCAACCAAAACAAAAAGTAGCTGCTAAGTGCTGCACAAATATAGGGTGGACAGGAATATTACAGTATCGAGTTTATAGGGAATTTTGGCCAAATCTTTTCTAAAATTTGGCCAAAATAGAACAGCGGGCCAATATTTCTTGGGGTTTTTAGTGTACATGATACTTAAATTACAGCTCTACATCCCTACAAGAACTGGTATAATGCTATGCTGCTGCAAGGCAGAGTGGGTTTTCTAACTATGTACATGACTTGGATGGATTTTGATTTTACATTTGAAGATATTTAGCACCACTGCATGTGCAGGATCTCTTTCAGGTGCAATATTATATAACTTGTGAAAACACGTAAAAATCATGCAGATTTTTTCCAAAGAACTACTTGTTGGACTTGTAGTTTTTCTGCTCCAGGTAATTCGCCAGGGTTAATCCACAGAATCCGTGTGCACACGAGAACTTGCTTCCTTACAGGACTTTTGAAATAGCAGAACTCTGATCTCTGACTAGCTGCTTCTGCTAACATGGTATCAGCTCCTAAATTTATACCACAGATGACTAAGAAGAGTTGAGATGTATCTTAAAAATGTATGGAAAATACTGCAAGAGTAGCTATACTGTAATGTTCCCAAATGGTGGGTTTGCCGATGAGGGACTGTAAATACCTGTAATACACCTTGGGAGTAAATTCTCCCACATAACATTTCAAGTCTTTCTCATTCATGCTATGGATGATACTTCAGAATAGAATTGAAAGTTGTTTATGCTCCTGTGCCTTTTTTTCCTGGACTTCTTAGATTCCTGCAGCTGAAAAGATGAACTGGTGTCTGTGTGTGTGTGTCTCATAAATAACTCCAGCTGTAGCCAGCAGTTCTGAATATCAGATGTTCTTCTCCCGTTCTTTAGTCATCAGTAGGTATAAGTAATGTTTAATCAAGGTATGACTCATTTGATAGTTCAGAATTAACATAAGCATTGTGAATGTCATTATGCCAGGCCTTGAAGTGAAGTTTTATAACAATGCTAGGAGATGGATCTGCACAGAACTAGAACAGCAGACAGATCCTATAGCTGTCTTTAACAAGAAAATTATGTACTGGCATTCCATATAAATTGGAAAGCATTTCTACCATTACTTATTCAAATGCAAATGAGAAAATGCAACTTTGCTACAGAACAGAATTTTGTGAACCAGTCCACACACAGACCGTTTGTGTTCACTTCTGAACATAGAAGCACACACTTGAGGCATGCATGTGGAGATCCGTGTCTGAAAGAGATGTATAAATTCAACAACATGGTAGGTCTGCAGCACAACCAAAACCCACAGAAAACAACACCAGCTGCAATGACATTATTAAAATTAAAATGTACAAATGGAATAAATGTCCTTTAACCTTTGAATGTCTAAAAATACAGATAATATGCATTATTGATAGCTTATTCAAATTATATTCTATTGTTACTGAAGCTGATGGAGACAATGCTTGAGAAGGCAAAGATGATAACTTAATACTGTATGTTCAAGCTTGTTAACATTATAGCGGGTAAAAAAACCCCAAACAAACCCCCAATCAACCAGCTGAAAACCAATGAAATATCTAAACCTGAGAACATTAAATAGCACTATAAGAATGAATACATATAATTTAAATTAGGAATGAGTACTTTCTTCAGGAAAACTCTTTGAAGCTGAATTCCCCAAGCTTTGACAGGTAGAAAGCAGCTGCTAGTTGTCTAGAAGTTATACTTGTGACCAAAAGTGGAGAGAACATATAGATGGTATTTCAACATACCAAGAAAAATTTTCCTCTTCAGGTTTGAAACTAACTATCAGGTTTGAAAAGGCAGGTGAAAAAAAACCCCACAATCAGTAATCTTGGAAAAGCTTATATTAAATCTGCACTTTAGAGTTCCTTGAAAAGACCCATAGTCCTAGAACATCTAAGGAAATAATCTTAGTAGAGTCCTTTGTACTGTTCCTTGTACAAAGGAATATAGGTTCTTGAAGATCCTACTTCACCGTGTGACTTAGCTGAAAGTGAAAATCGGTAATCCTTTCTCTGTGCTAGGATCATATTTAGAGGAATTTTTAGTGTCAAGATTTAAAAAGAAAAGAATAGTTTTCTGTTCTTGATCAATGACTACAATACAAATGAAAGGGTGAATACTGTAAATTTAGAGCTATGACAGTTGCTGAAGCGTAAGAGATCAAATGAAAGAAGTAATATCAAATGTAACTCAGTAAGAAAAAAACAAAATGCATCCTGTGAATGTAAACAGATATGATCGATCAATCATTTATGGTGCCGCTTGGTCTTCCTGAGGTTGTGGTTCTAGCAAGGTCAACAACTAGATCCAAGGGCCCTGATTATGAACTGTAGGTGTCCCTTTCCCTTGCACTACATCCAAAGTGGATTGTAAAACGTCTTGTTCTAACTATGTGTTTGAATTAGAAATGGGTGGGTCTGTTGGAAGGTGGTCCCCACCACTTTGTTATTCTATGGGGTTCCCCACTGGGCTCTGAGATGAGTAAAATACATCTAGACTTTACTCACTCAGCATCTAACTACTGGAATTCCAGCTTACACCATTTACTTTTTAACCCTATTTTCATACCCCCCTGCATGCCTTAGAGATTCTGCTTTGAATGACAAGGTGTTGCCCTGGTTTTTCACTGCATGCCTTGCTTCCAGATGTTGCGGATCGACACTAATAATCAGGCGTGGACGCAGGTTTCATACACACGCCAAGGTTTCGGGCCAACGGGCAAAGCCTGGCCCCTTGTTTATTCTCACACTTATATACATATGTACAGACAATCAACAATTGGATGAAGAGGTTAAGCCTCTCCAAATTGATAGGATATAAATTCAGTCCATCACCTTCCTCTGCCTCTGGAGAAGGAATGCAAAACAATTCTAAAAGTACAGCCTAGAAAAAATTCGTTACAAAAACATGGGCATTGTTTATCTTACAACTTATGAGAAAGTCCTTCACTGCTAATGCGAACAAGGCATGCAGTGAAAAACCAAAACAACAACAAGGCATCGTATACTTCCTTACTCATGNAACATGGGCATTGTTTATCTTACAACTTATGAGAAAGTCCTTCACTGCTAATGCGAACAAGGCATGCAGTGAAAAACCAAAACAACAACAAGGCATCATATACTTCCTTACTCATGCAACTTTTCCACAGATTTTTTTCAGATGGAGCTTTGCTGAAAGGAAGATGAAAGCAACTCAAATGTAGATTGAAGATCTGTAAGGGGCTCTGTGCTACATGTCAGCTTTGAATAACTTGTTACTGGTCTCTTTAAAGCTGTCTAACTGTATGATAGGATAGACCTGTAGCAACCTGCATGGATTATTTACTTTTAAGCATTTTTAGAAGTAACATCCTATTTCTCTTTTTTTAAAAAAGAAGTAACATCCTATTTCTCTCTCTTTTTTTTAATTTCTCCTGAAAACAATATACTTTAGGTTTTTTTTTTTTTGTGTGCAACAATATTGATAAAATTGCACTTTTTAGGGACCATGTTTTGAATGGAATTGAAAGGAAAAAAATGAGGTTTGAATGGACTAAATCAATGTAGTAAATGCATAGACTGCAATACATGCTCTTACTAAAATATGTTTTCTAGAATACAGCTTAGTAAAAATGGAAGCAAAAAGCTTAGAAAACCAAAAGTTCTCCATTCTTTTTCAGCTTTAGTCCATGTTTGTTACTAAGAGTAAGCTTAATTTGAGAAACTGTAGGCTGCCATTGCTGCTAAACAGTCCTCCTTCAATAATAAAGCAAAGGTCTTTGAACCAAAATTAAATTGCTAGAAAAAGAAAAAAAAAAAAAAGGAAAAGCTTTGCAAGTGCATCTTTTATTTTCTCCCCCCAAAATGTGCTTCCTCTTATTTTATTTAAGAGTAACATTTTTTGTCACAAGGAAGAACCTAGTGTCAAATGATTAAAACTGGTACATAAAATTTCATAAAAAATGTCCATAACTTATATCCACCTCTGGTAATTTGTTTTCTTTCAGAAGGAGGCAACCAATCCAGTTGAGGGGTTAATCATGGGTTTCTGGTTGTGCCTGTGAATGAAAGTGGCCTCGGGGAGGTTCTTACAAGGACCATGGACAGTTCCACGGCTGGCGCAGCCGCTGTTCTGGAAGGTGCCGAGTACCAACCACAGAGCAGGAAACGGATTTCTTCAGGGACAAGGTTCTCACCTTGGTCCTTATAGTTATACACCCATGTCCACAAACAAAGATTCAGCATCTTTTGTCTCATTTGTATATTTTTGTACTCAACAATTATCCAAAAATTACTTCTTGCTTGTACTTCCTTTTGTCATATTGTAATTTAATTTTCAATTATTCTTTATCCACTCTCTCCACTTTAAAAAATCCACCCCTACATACAACTTTCTGATATCTCAGTGTGTCTATTGTCAATTTTCAGTTCTTTGGCATTTCCCAATTCCTAGACTGAGTACTTCCAGTGATAGTTATGGGATGGTAGGTTCTCTTTCCTGTCCTGGTAATCCTCCCAACTACTGTGCTCCCCATCTATCCATCGGTAGGCTGAAAACACTTCACAGAGATTCATTCATTCAATTCTTCTTATTTGTTGGCCATAAATATAGATTCACTACAGAATCACAGAGTTGCTGAGGTTGGAAGACCTTTGAGTTCATCTAGTCTAATCTTCCACCTAATGCCACCATAATCACTCCTAAACCATACTCCCAAGTGCTGCATCTAGAGACCTCTTGAAAACTCCACCATCTCCCTAGATAAGTTATTCCGAAGCCCAGCCACTTTTTCAGAGAAAATTTATTCTCTAATATCTAACCTGAACCTCCCCTCATACAACTTAAACCCTTCTTCCTCTCCTCCTTTCACTTAAGACATGTCAGAAGAGACCGATGCCCACTTCACCACACCCACCTTTCGGGCAGTTGCGAAGAGTGAAAAGGCGTCTCCTGAGCCTCCTTTTCTCCAGGCTAAACACCCCCAGCTCCCTCAGCGCTCCTCATAGGACATGTTTTGCCCCAGTTGATTCTCTCAACACATTTATTTGTTTCACCAATTCATTACTGCATTTATCACCTTAAAATACTCCATAAATGATTATTTTGATTTTTAAACTTGGAATTCTGCTACTACTGTTATCACACATTCTCTGGCCCACCAAGGGAGATAATAAGCATCAAGCTGAGTTATTGGGAGGAAATGGTGAAAAAAGCCCAAATACATTTCAAAGTACACTGTTTAAAGAAATAAGGAAAAGACTGTGCTGGACGTAGAAGGCCATTTCTAGACCATTTTCACTGTCCTGAAGAAGATATTAAAAATATTTGAACCTAGAAAAAAACTAGTCAGTGTGCCTTGTCTCACAGTCTGACTGCGCCTGCAAAGCAGAATAATAGGAGGGGAGGCAAATGATGAGAAAAAAAAAAGAAAACCCAAAGATAAACCATATTAAAAGACAAACAAGGGAATATTTTGCTTCATGGAATTGTTAAGACGGCTTGCTGAAACTTCATAGAGGTTATTACCTTTTAATGGCCAACCCACTCTGCAGGAGGGGCTGGATGGAGTAAGACCTTATAACCCAGTTTTAGAGGATCTATCCATATAGCCTTTATTGTCTGATGCATATTCATAAGAGAAATGGGACCTCCTCTGTGAGCTCATGTTAGGACCTAGCTCTTATGGTAGCTCAAGTTTGGAATTCTCCCTCACTGGGAAAGACAGGGGCTTACATAAATATGACTACAGCCATCAGCATTACGAATTTCAGACAAGAATTTAAGGATATAGTTAAAAAGTAGCACATGTGCTCTGTGAAGTCAGGACCTACACGGGTCCAGATTACATTTTTTCACAGTTACCTGTTTTATGCGGTTTGAAATGCAATGTTACTCTGAAATAGCGGAGGAAGCACAGGATTTACCTGTGCCTCATACTGGTGTTCTGCAAAGGCTGATTGTTGGTTTACCCTGCTAGTAGTGCCAAATTGGAGCATGACGAGCTGCAAAAGGGGCAATCTTTTAAATCATGTTGAAAAGGTCTTTGAAGGTAAGAACAGTGAACACAATAAACCTTCTTTTCTTGTAACAGAAACTTATGCTTTCCTTTTAGAAATAAACTGTAAAGCAAATCAGCTATTTTACGTAGGACATATTGTGTGGCAAACTTACTTGTTTTTCTATGTAGTAAAAGTTTACTTTGCAATTGATATTTATTTTTTTCCCCAGGAATTAAATTCAGTTGTGGTTTACTATGTGACCACATCAGCTCAACATTTTTTTACCTACAAATAAATATATCATAGCAACATTTAATGAAAACACCACAGATAATTTAAAGGCATGATAAAATGAATGTTCACAAAGCAAATAAATATTACATAGTAAAATCAAGCCCTTGCATGTTATGGTTAATTATTTCTGACAAAAATTAGTGATTTGTTTCTCACTTTCAATATCTACTGAGTTTCCCATCACAATCATGTGCATCATAAACTGAAATTTTTTTACTTGTTTTTTAACTAAGTTTTAACCGACTTTAATGTAAGAATTATCATAAGCACAAACATATTATCAAAGACATCCTGTGTCTGGAAAGAGGGTTGGTCCTTTCCTAGCTGAAGCACAGGAAGAACTTTGCTAATTTAGAGAGGGAGAGGAGAAGTTAGAAAAAGATTGGTTTTTATCCGATCAAATATAACTGGTGGATAGAAACTGAAGTCAGGTCAGAAGAAGCTGTTACAGAAAATGGAGACATTGCTTCAGGTTAACATTATTAAATTAAACTTCCAGTAATACCTCCCTGTGAAAACTAAGCTCAGCCACACTACAGGCCAGATGGGTTCTTCAAAGCATGTTCTGAAGCATAATGGAGACACAAATGCAAGGATATGACATTCGTATTCTAGAAACAGAAATATAAGACTGAAGGCAAAATTTTCAGCTGTAGGGACCCACAATTTTTCATTCAGACTTGGAAACAGGCAAGATGCTGAAAATGCTCATATGCAGACTCCAGCTGAAGGTGAATGGACTTCCTTTTCTACTTTTTGTTCATGGGAAAAGCCTACTTTCCCAATTTCTTTTGTGTTGTTACAAACCTCTTGCAAAATTGCATCTGCTCATGACATCTTAAGCAAAGACAGAAGGCAGAATACAAGTTCTCATTATTAAAAAAATAAAAACCAAAACTCAAGCTTTCATCTGTATTAAAAGCAAGCACTGATAGCAGAAGCTATTTTCAGTCAATTTTTTCAGTAGTCTTTATAAGTGACAGTGACATTGAGGTATTCTCATTAGTATTTTGACTAATCATGTTGTAGGCCTGAACTATTACAAAAACTAAATTCAAAGGGATCCTTTTCCACCTATTTAATTTGGTATCATATCAGGATTTCTACATGGAAATTGTGGAAGTTTAGCCTTTAGGCGTATTTTACCCTTTTTGATATTCATTTAAAGAAGCACTCATTTGTTCTGTGGTTATTGATGTTCCTAATTTTCTAGAATTGAATTTGAACTTTCTGGAAAGCCTTATTTTGAATTTAAGTGTCCGCAGTAAAGTTGACAAAATGAGGTAGGAAAAAGAATCTGTACATAAAAAGAACGAAAATGTAACTCACGTGTTCCCTTAATTACATGCCTGGTTTGCTGAGACCTGGGTTAAAATCATTGAAGTTGGTGAGACTTTACTGGAGCCCTGAGCAAGCACAGTGAAAAGTAGAGTTTAAGAGCCTTTTCAGGGAACACTGTTACTGTGCAGTGGGCAGTTACAAGGTTTGGTGATTGTGTGTGCAAGTAATGCGACTGGGAGTAAAAATGTTCCCTTTCATGGCTGTGGCATTTCATGGTTCCTATCTGGACTATCTGCCTCTGTTTTGTCAGTGAAATTGTTGAGACTAATAAGGAGATCTGTGTTTTTCTGGCCTCAAAACCAGCATATTGGATTGTTTGTAGATACCTTGTATGCAGTTATATATAGAAATGATCAAGAACTAAGCACTCACTTCACAGATAAAGTAAGCAAATTCTGTCCAAATATTCACTGTCTGGCAGATCAGGAGAATTCTCCCTTTCAACAAATTTGATCAAGTCCAACAAGCTGTGAACAACCTTCAGACAGATTTTGCAGTTGATAAAAAGATATTCATATGTGAAGCACTGAGTGAGATGAGGGTACTTCTAGTAGCCTACATTGCTGCAAGTCACAGACATGACGACTTTAAAGAAAGATGCTGTTTCCCTTTAACTCATTTTTATCCTCTCTTCAAATTGCATAGGAAAGCATCAATAGAAGAGAACTGAGGAATATTCAGCAACATCACTAGAAAATCTGGACCCCAACATTGCTGCCCTTACGTTGAGGAGCGGGTAAATGTAAATCTTGCTGTTGGTATTTAATTGCTATTTTAGCACAGTAAAGTGAGCTGTATATGTCCTGCATCTCATGCAGCATATTTGGTACAAGTAGGAATGTCTGATAGCATTCAAAAAGACAGTAATAGATACCAATTATGGTAATCTAAGACAGACCCAGACACAGGATGGTAGAGTCATCTTCTTAATGCAGTCTCTGGAGTTTGGTTCCCATTTGTGCATTGCCCAAATATTTCACTAAGACTCCTGGAACCTCTATATCCAGAAAGTCTTTGTAAGACGTGCTGTTAGCATGACTTTGGCAAAAATAGACATGCTAAAGGTTATTTTTCATTTGGATTTGAGGTCAAAGCAGAAGCCTCACTGCATCTGTTCCATGATGGCTACTTTCTGGGTCGAAGCAGACACAGTGCTGACTACCTCAGCAACCCGGAACTGCAAGGCCAGACTGGGCTGAGTTAACAGCTCCTTGCTGGAATGTTACTACCTAGAAAAATGGGACATGGGCAGACTGCCTTCATGCTCTGGAAGTACTTAGATCCTGAAATAGTTCACTGGGGACTGCTGTGGACAGTCAGGCACAACAGAACAGCCCTAAGGTTGAGTCCTAATGTTCCAAGATGCATAATGTTGAGGTACATTAATAATGGTATTACAGTCACAGTGGTTCTTCTTATCCTCAGATTCTGTGCTCATATGATGCTGTGTTTTGGATTTATGACTAGAACAATGTTTGGCTGTTGCTGAGCAGTTCTTGAATAGCACTGAAGTATTTTATTTTTTCTCTTTTTTTATCTTTGTATTTGAAGAATTCATGTGAATCTTTGGGCATGCTCCTGTTTTTCATAATCAATCCATAAGATATCACCAGAAATTAAACCAGTCAAAACTTTTTCCTGAAAAATCTACAATGCCTGTTTATGTGGCATAAACCACCTAACAAGAGCCTTTCTAAACCAGGGGTTTCACTAAGTTCATTGGCTTGCACACACCTCTCCTTTGGAACACTTTTTTACTCAATGGGCAGAATTGTGCCTTATTAACCCAGGCTTGGTTTTGGGGAATGGAAAGGAAGTACTACTTTGTGAGGAGTTTTTCTCTGATGGCAAGCTGGGGAATAACATGAGCCAAGGAGCCACATGAATGGTGAAGAGGCTTTCTGTGGGCTGGAGAGCATTTGGAGGGGTAGCCAGAAGCCCTGAATAATGCTGACTGTCACTGCTGTGTCAACTCTTCATGGTACAAATCAGGCACCTCTTTGCTCTGCTCAGGCCTGTCTGAAGGGGAAGAAGGGTATGCCTATAAATTAATTTCCATCCTTCCCCTTTCGGATGGTCAGTGACATAAGAGTTGAGAACACAAAGGCAAAATTTTCTGTTGAAGCAGCAAACAGAGCTATTTAAACTCATTTGAAGATCCCATCATAAGTCTGCTGAAATACTTTAAAATAACATTGGATTCAATCTGCAACTTTCGAAGCAAAGGAGATTCGGGAAAAGTCATCACAATTAAAACCCAGATTCTTGCCTTTTTCTTTTCCCAGTAAAAACAGCCAACACAGTAATAAATTTATAGGTACACTTTGACACAAAGCAAGTACATTCCAAATGCTCTTGCTGTAGTCTTATCTCAGCTGAGTTCTGTGATGCATATGGCCCTCCACCAGAACGTCACACAATCCTGCACAATGTTTTATCTTTACAAAGAGATTATCAGAAAATTTGCTTATAGACCATCTTGGCAAAATGAACATACCTCCTTATGGTATATAACATTGCCCAGAATTAGAAGACTGTGATACTGCATATTTTCTTGCTGACCACATCATAAGGTTTACCAACTACATCTGGCTTCTGTCAAACCTTGGAAAACAGCAGCCTAGAAGGTTGCCTATGATTGCAATAGGGATCATGAAAACCAACTAAAAGACAATAACAGCAAGTCCCTTTCCATGTTTCAGCATGAGGCCACTACCTTGTAATCACCCTAGGGATGCAGTTAGTTTTGCTAATGCTTTTAAGAATACAAGGGCCACCAAGAACTCTCAGTTTGTTCAGTCCTGCCACCACTGGTATCACTCGGGCAGCAGTGGCACCTACTCACCTGCCTACCCTCCCTTGCAAAAGTTCTCTACATCTGAAAGGCTGTCAGAAAAAAAATGGTTGGCATTAAAAGATGTTGCCTATCAACACTCAATATTTCATCAGGAAACAAACTGGCTCCTCTTTGGGAAAGTTTAAAGAAAAGAGACAAGCAGTCATAAACTGAAGAGGAAAATTGGTGGGTAATGTTTCAGTGAGCAGCTCTTCAGAGCTCTGCCCTTCACTGACACCTATAGTTATCAAGGTGTATTTTGCTACTGAAATGTCAGGTGTCATTGACAGAACTTGAACTTTTGAAGAGGCTGAAAGAGCTCTCCATGCATTTTGATTCCTTGCACCTCATCCACTCTGCTGTGTTATTATTTAATGCATAGTTTTCTTTCAGTTTTCTTAGAAGAACACAGGGACCAAGTTAAACCCTGTGTAGCGCTGTAAAAACGTGTCATTTAAGGCCTTATTTGAAGTTGTATGAAAGGTATTTGCGAAGTATTAACATTTTTGGAGAATGCTTGTTTAATATACCTTATCCTGATTGACTAAAAAGCATATAGAAAAAAGAGAGTTTCAGCACATTGAGTGGTACAAAGAGAACCTAATTTACCTGTTTTCTGGTGAGGAGAACTGTGCTGGGAAACAGAATGTAGCCTGTGATGAAGGTAACTCAAGAATGTTGGATGAAGTGGTTACAATATAAGTTGGAGTGATTTCTGTCCTCTTCCTACAAGTCAGAGACATCTGAGTTCTTGATTATTAATTCATGGTTGGCAACAAGATACAATTTAGCTATTCTTTTGTTTTCTGTTTTCATTTTACTATCCTAGAAGAAGCATCCTTGCAGTATTGCTATTCAATATACAACAGACGTAGTCAATGAACAATTCAGAAATGGAAGTACATAGCTGTGCATTAGCCCAAATATTGTATTATGCTAAGACAGACACCAGCACATGTTTAATGACCTGGCATCTGCAAGAGGCTGTGACAGCATCCCAGCTCAAGCAGAATTAGACTGAATACCTCTAATGCTGCAGTGACAATGTTGGGTATGGGGACCTTACACATTTGGAGAATTTGCAGTAGTGCACAGTGTCGCCTATGAGCTCTACTTAGTGTAGGAACAATGGAAGTAAAGATCCTCCAAAACTCAAATAATTTTCTGGTATCAAGCTTTTGTGTGAACCTAAAGTTTGGGTAAGATTTGCCAGAAGACCAACAATGGTCTCAGATTCCTTTTCTTCAATCCTTCACAGCCTCATGTTTTCCTCCAGAAAACTCTGCCTTTGGTGTCTTCATAGTGTGGCATATTCTTCATGGTGAAATATCCAATGTATCTTTGTTATCTCACTTCTGTCTTCTGGCACTGTGATAACTGGCTTTCTCTCTAGTGCATTGTAGTGGCATGTAGACCAGGAGGTTAAACTTCCTTTACAGGCTCCTGTGTAGCCCCTTCTCTAGTTCTGAAAAAGTGCAGAAATATATTGGGATGCTTTTAAATGTTGCATCAAACCATGCAAACTGAAGAATTCTAGGCAACTCTGAAGGCACTGTTTCCCCTGATGAAGCAGATCTTTCTGACTCCTTTTGCATAGTTCAGGAGAAAGCCTGAAACCCAGAGACAGCTGGTACCTTCTGCTTGCCATTTAAACAATCCCTGCTCAGATCCATTGGAGTTGGTAGATCAGACTTGCCAGTGACAAGACCAGATAACAATAAAAACAAGAAAAACAAAACATCCCACTGTGGTGCTGAAACATTTCAGAGCCCTTTAAGGATCAAACACTTCAACCTCATTTCCTCTACCCTCCCCCAGGTCTGTCAGATGCAGGGAGTCTCCTATATGGCATCTCCCTGTCTGAGCAAGAAGCAGTTTACAGGCAGTGGTGACCATTACTTTGGACTACGAGGATGCTTCTTTGTCCATTCCAGTTCTGTTCTTACCCTTCTTTCCCTGAACTGGCAGTTCATATTATACGTAAGCCAGGTTCTCAGAGAGCCATGGTGAAACAATACCAGACCAGCTGATTCTCAGTGAATTTCCAGCCCATAGACACCCTCAATGCCTGTGCGAAAGGCTCCAGCTCCAGTCCAAGTCACCATCCTCTTCTACTTTACCTATTTTCCCAAGTGACAAATAGAGTTTTTGGCTCTGGGTATATATACCCAAGTGAATGCCATCTTTTAATGGCTTTCAAAGCATTCATGAGGAAGACCAATGAAATAATTCATTTGTATAGTAAATGTAACACTTTCTGATGAAAAACTTGCAGGGCAAACAAAACAACCTGTTTTTAAACGAAATAACTCTGTTCTTTTAAATTCCCTTTCCTAGCCAAGGCGTAACAGGGGTTAGTGCACAGTATAGACTAATTGCCTACGTGATTTCATTTTATGAAACAAAGCACTTTAAAAAATTGTAGGGTTATATGAAAGCATGTGAAACCACTAAGTTAGCTTTGTTTTCAGCCTCATTCAATAGTGGCAGTGCTTTAGATGTGGTGTGAACTGTAAACATTTTCTTGGGGAAAAAATATGTCATAGCTTTGTGTTCTGGTACCTGCCGGCGTGTTGATGATATATTCTCTTGTCCTATTATAATATTTGCTCTCAGGTTTTTTTTTTGCCCCTCTTTCTTTGCAAGAGAAATTGTTTTGTCCTCCTAGCCCCTCTCAGTAAGTGAAGTCCCTCCCTGTCCCTGGCTTGGTGTCTCTCATCCTTGAACCCGTGTTGAGCCAATCATTTTTCTGGCAGCAAAGAGATGAAGAGAGCTCCTTCAGCACTTCCCTCGGGTCATGAGCCAGAGCAGTTGGGGGAGCGCTGTGTGTATTGCTTCTCCAGGATCCTCTCTCAAATCCTTGGTGTCAGTAGTGTTAGGCTACAAGGCCAGCCCATAAAAGAAGTTTTACTACTGGCTGAGCAGCAGTGTCTTTTTTTTTTCCTTCCTGTTTTTCTGTCCCTCAAAATAAACAACAGGAAGAGAAAAAGTAGACAGGAGGAGGAAAAAATACAATGGGAGCTGCCGTTGCTGGGCTGTAACCTTACTTGGATTACTCTCTGTCAAAAATACATATCAACCACTAAGGCTGAGTGGTGGCAGCCTTAACGTGATGAGACCCTGATGACTTTGGACCTCCTATAAAATGCACGGAACAGAAGTCATGGTGGATATATAACCTTTTCATTGTTAAAAGAGAGCATTTCTATGGCAGGCGAGACACCAGGGTGCAAAGCAGATCACAAAGGCCTAGATTTAGTTTCAAGATCTTAGCTCCTACTATACTGCTCTCCAGATAATACAGAAATAGATTTATTACGTATATTTGCTCAACATGTTAGTGTGCTCTCCCTTAATTAAAAGCACAGCCAACGCCCTGATAGCATCATATTGCTCAGACAAAACAAAATGATATTATCCACTCCGGCTCTTATCCCAACTGCTGGGTACATAAAGTGGATTAAGAGGGGAGGGGGAAGGGCAATTTTGAAAAATAGTAGTACAATAGCAAGCCTGTGATCTCAGCTGATTAAATCTTATCAGCTCTTACCATCACTGTTGTGCTTTCTTTTTTCTTTCTTCCTCTCCCTCTTTTCTATAACATATACTAAACAAAGAAAAAAAAAACTTGCTGCAGCACTTACTGTTATCTTTTTACCCGTTCCAACATGGAAATTCAAAAGTTGTGACCTGAGAGGTCTCTAACATTGGAATTTAGCAGTTGCTCACAGTTATGCCCAGTGTATGATCAAGGTAAAGAGCAAAACACAGAAAATCTGATTATCATAACACGTTGCACAGTGAGAGGCAGACCTCACATAATGTAAAATCAATCCACCTAAATCTCTTTGTAGCCTGAGCTATTTCTGAGACAGGCAGCAAAGCTTTAGTATGAGAAAGAGTGAGCTCTGTGTGTGAATATGCATGTGCTGAATAACCCGCCTGCCTCGGGTGCCATGCTCTGAATGGCTAATTCTCTAATGCTCGTGTATTTTACCTAAGCCCCTTTTTAAAAGTTTTGGGTTTTCATGTATATGATTAAAATTGTGGTTTGTAGTGCCAGAGTCTATTTTTTGTTCTGGAGGTGAGGCTGCAGCTTGTTGTGCTGCAAATGTCACTGGCGAGGCATTTGTTAGGGCTGCACTGCATGCCGGTTAATCTGTTTACTTATGCAATGGTGGAAATGTGACCTGGCTATTGTGGTGATTAACAGAGTCAAATATCCTCACATTAACTAGTGAGCTGGGCAATCAGGCTGGATTATTGTTACATTCAATTTAAATTACAGTGGCATGACAGGTCCTGAAGTATTTAGTAACGGATTTCACAGCACAGATATGCTTCATGTGTAATGAATAAACTCTGGAGAGCAACAAAAGGAAAAAAATAAAATAAAAAGGTATTTTATGATCATTGTGAAAAATTTATGGAGTGTAGCTGGCATGAAATTCTATAAAATGAACTGGCTCCAACCAGTCCAACAACAAAGCACTCACTTTTCTTCCTGCTGCTTATGAATTATTATTACCGAGTCCTCCTATGTTTACTCATTAGCATTGAACCCTTTGCAAAACTGTGATTCAAAATTGAATTCTTCTTAATTGAAAATACCCCCAGTATGCTGGGAGAAAAAATGAAGGGGAAAAATGGCAGCAACACCACAATAGGCCAGTTAGCTCTGTGATAGTCAGAGGGGGTGGCTGCTCTGAACTTGAATGGTATTCAGGACTCACAGCCAGACTATACGAAGGAAAGAGCAGGTTGCATTCAAGTTGTTCTGCACACTGACATACATATAATTTAAATATTTAGCCACCGGTGTGCTGCTGCAGTGCGTTAGCCCACTAGCACCAGAATGCATTAATCCTGTTCTCCGTGCGACTTGCTGACTTTGACCTGTTTTATGCTCTGTGACTGAATAACACATAGCGCTTTGCTTGGGAAAAAAAAAACCCTAAACAAAACACACTATGATCTCAACACACATTGGTTTCAATTAACTTTTAACCATTTGATTGCACTAATTCTGGGCTGTTAGTTAGCTGTTGCAGAGCTGGCTGTATTGATTGTGAGCAGAATAAACTGAAGCACAAAACAAAGACTGAATTTTCACAAAATAACCTTCCTTCTTTCCATTTGTTTAATCACTTGTTTGCAAATATTTTTGCAGAGGCTGTTTTGATACTCAAAAAAGTTCTGATGAGAAATAAAGTACTTTAGGATTTCAGCCAGTATTATCTAGCATTTATTGAAGCTTAATAGAATGATGCTACAGTATGGAACTGTTGAAAAATGCCTTATATTAAAAAGTACAGAAAGCCGCAAATAGCAAAGTCAGTGATGAAAAGATTGTGTCTGGTGAGGTGTTTAGATGATGCTTGATGGATCTTGACTAGGGAAGAACTAACAGAGCCTCACATGGAAACCCTGATTTTGTGACTTGCATGTACCAATCATTTAAGTGTAATATCAGAGAACTGAGAGTACAATAAGATGAAGATTCCTTCATTTAATTGCAGTCTGATGTAAACCCTTTAAAATCAGGGACCATTCTACAAAAGGGAATGAGAGAAGAGTGTGACATCTGTGCTGGGGCTTATGAAGGAAGCTCATCCTGCTACAAGCATGCAGTGGCAAAAGAAAAATAATGGAATTTATTCTCCGACCTTTAACCTCAAGATGCTGAGTTCAGTTCCACCTCAGTCAGAATCACTAAGAAGCCTTCAAATCCAGTCCTCTTTGAGTATCACTGTGAGCTCATCTCCTGGGCGCTTCTCCATTGCAGGGTGTCACTGTTGGAGACCCTGTGCAGGTGTGCGAATTAAAGAAGAGAACCATGAGGGGAACAGATACGCACTCAAGCTGGTCTACACTGGATGGTGATTAAGAAAAAGTTATTCCTATCATTAAACTTATAAGAACTTTGACCTTTGTCATCTAGTAATCTGTTATTCTGTAGTATCGTTTCAAGTATTAGTGGTAAAAATTTTCAAGGAGAATACTCTGAACTCTGGAGCATGTAATTATTGGTCATGTAGTCCAGCAATTCCTGCAGTGCTCTGAGCTCCCACTAAACTGCAGAGGAACTACTGCATGCACTACAAACATCTCTTGTGTTGCAATCTGCCTTGTACATCCCTTTTGTGAAATGCAGCTTCTGCACTGTCTGTGAAATATCAATGTGGAAATCAAAAGAAGATTGCATCTCTAAAATCCTCAGTTCTGCCAGACGTGCTCTTTAGCTACAGTAGTGTGTAGCTCCCCATCTGGCAAGGTGCAGATGCTGAGCTTTCTGCTACTGAGTCCAGTATAAAACTCAACACCTGTCAAAGGGTTTTCCTAAGGAGGAAGGTGTATTTTTAAAATATTTATTCAGAAGAAGTCAGCACACTGTAGGCCACTGAAATTTTACACTTCATCAACCTTAGTGTTGTAGGCTGTAAAATATTCCCCTCCCATTAGAATTTCCAGGCAATGGAATTTTGCTAAAAGATGTTCATTTACTGCCTACTTTGCTCAAACCAGTTTGTCACAGCACACTGATGAGTCTGAGGATAAGTCCAGCAGTCAGCTCAGTTGTTTTTGCAGACAGTGATGAGAATGGGTCATTTTGCCATTTCACCCTTAGGCAGTCCCCATTGCTGGAGACTTTCAGCATCTTCCCTCCCTCTAACTGTCATATGAGATAAAGTGGGAGGATACAGGATGATATGGTTCTCCTACCAATCAATAGCCTCAAAAGTATGTGCAAGAGTCATCTGACCAGAGAGTCACTGCTGTGTAGGAGGCACAGATAGACTGCCAAATAGCAGATGCTTATTGAAGATTCTAATGATTTTAGCTGGAGAATGGATCCCCAGGTCCCTTAATTCTGCAGACTCTTCTTTTAGAAAATAGCAATAAATAAATCTTATGCTTTCCCTCTGTTCAAACTTATCTTTAGGGCTTTTCTGCCTCCCCATGACATAAAATGATATGGTTCCACTATGCAAAACAAGAACATTATGCATTATCTGCCCTCCTGTGTCCAGGACATACTCGCTCAACCCAGAACTATCCTGTCACATCAGTAAAGTTAGTAACCTCAGGTGACCAAAGCATTAATACTTTATCTGCCTGAGCTGGCTGTGTGTCACATCTACTGCTGTAGAAGACAATATAAAGTGGTTTGTGTAAGAAGCAGGAAACCTGCGAGAAAGATATACTAATACAGTAATCTAAATTATGCACAAAACATGCATGGCACAGAAATATGTTTGTGATCCCTATTTTAAGTGACCTCTCCTCAGTAAATAGCAGCAATCTTCCAAAAGAGAGACACACAAAGAACCCACAGCAGTCCCCTCATTTAAGCCCAGTGACTCACTTGGTTGACTGAGATAGTTGCTGAGATTGCATAAAGATAGATGGTTAAAGAAAATGATAGAAGTAAATTTTCAATGAAAACATAACCTTTTCCATCTTGCTATAAATTCTGTCTAGAGCATAAATCAGTATCAGTTACATGCATTAAAACAGCAGCTCCTGAGTTGGGAACACAATGCCCTCCCCCTTGCACATTTTAAAGGACATGGCACTAAGTAGAGAGAGCAATAATTTCCTGAAGATTCATGAGCAAGGTAATTTGACATACCTGGTGCTGCCCAAGCCCAAGTTTAAGTTACTATAAATAAAGAGGAAAGAGTTTGTCTAGGCTGCTGTGTGTGTGGTGCCGAGGCATTCAGAAGAGTCAGTTGCTGTGGGCATCCAGTTCATATGCTCTGAAGCATCACATTTCACTGGGATGCTTGACAACAGAAAAGTTTGCAAATGTTGTTCAGTATTTGGAAAGAGCCTGGAGTCACTGCAAACATTTGAGAAGGTGACAGTAATGTCTTTAAAGGGCTTCTTGTCTTAGCAAGGGTATTTCTTATCATTTATATAGTAAAACCATTCTTTGGATGTCAGCAGAATGGACTGACTGTTGGCTGAAGACTGACTTTGAGGGCTGCTTTGGTTTGGATTAGATCCAATCTAGTCCATGGGAGGAGGAGTGGGGGTGGGGGAAGGGAAATTGCACCAGGTTGCTTAATTAATCCGGATGCTTTGCTCGTTATACCTTGAACTTCCTCAGAGGACAGGAACAAACTAGCTTGCTCAGAGTAAAATGAGTATAACATCAACAAAAATCAAAAGAGGGGTGTGGGGTGGAATTATTTAGAGTGGTGAGCCTGTATCTAAACAAACGAAAATGTAAGGCAGAATCTTCTTAAGCCTGTGTGAAATGCGAAAAGTAGACACACAAGGGTGTGCAAACATATGCACACGTATCTTTGTAGCAATATACATTTCAACCCTGCCTAAATGCAGTGAAGGATGAAGCAGAACCCTTTGTTGACACTTTTTGCCCTCAGAATCACTCAGAGGAAGTAGTGCTCAGACAATTCCAAAGGTACAGGCTCTGCACCTGCATCCCAAGTGGCTATGAAAATTCTCCTGCTACAAAAGAATGGGGCTGCTGGACAGCCAAATTTAACCTTCTTTCTACTTCCCTGAGAGGGTGAGTCTCCTGTGAAAAGCCTGCTTTGAACCCGCCAGAGATGCCACAGAAACTTGGAACTGGCTGACACAAAGTGTCCAAGATCAGCAAAGATGTAGGTGATCCACTCTTCAGGGATAGAAGCTTTATTTAGGGATGGTGAGTGATTTCGTCTTAAATAACCCCCAAACCATGAGAGTGGACGGAGATGACAGCTGAAAAAAGAAAATTCGTGGAATTTGCATGCATCTAGAAGAGTAATTCCGATATTAAAGTAATTCCTGTGTATTAAATCATTTGGCCATCAACAAAGCCCAGAACTCTTTTCTCTGACTCACTGCATTAGTGAAAGAACATTTCTGGACATCAGTCTAGACAGAACTGCAACCTTCCAGGAGTCTGATGTCAAATGTAGACACATACTAGGGAATACCCATAGCTGGACCAGTGAGTCCAGATTAGGTAAAGCAGATTATGAAGCACCATGCCTCTAGGGCTACCTGGATCTTCCCATCTATGTTTGTGCTAGAATGGCAGTGGCAAGAGATGGCAATCTAACATCAGAATTTTTCCCAGGGGGTAAGAAAGGAAGGTAACCCTCTAGTTAACTATCTAACTTCAAAATAAATTTAACAGAGGAATCTCCTTCAAAGATGGTGAAAAATTAGCTGGGCACCTCACTTTGCACTTTTACCCAGAACATGCATACCTAGAGGGCTGTTCAAAACCGCACAGCTTCAGACAACACTGTTTCCCGCATGGTGATTCACAATGGGAAGTTGTTGGTGTCCCCTCAGAAGCTATAAAGTGAGTGTTTTAGAATAAAAAATATCAGTGGATTTGGGTGGATTTGAATTCTCTTAGTTCCTGTCGTTCTTCTCTGCTGATTGCTGCCAAAGAACTGATGAATGTGAGTGGAAAATACAGCATAGGGCACACAAAGATAGATCTAATACAACTTTCTCTCTTGCAGCATCCTCCTCTGTGCAGCATGTCTTGCATTTGGAAGAATTCAAATAATTAGCATGATGAGATTTCTTGGCCAACAAATGAGGACAACAAGAGGATTCTGTGTGTCTGAAACCTTCCAGCCATTTTCTTCTCTGGGGATGTGAGGTTTTCAGGTAGGCAGATGTCAACCACCAGCACAGCACCAGAAAAGGGAACAGTGTCCCTTTTATAGAGTGGTTGTTCAGTTAAGGGTCCTGTTTATTTACTGCACATATGGTACTTTTCCTCTCTCAGTTCCTCTTTGCTAGCTTGTTTTTCATATTCCTTATTTCCTCAAGAGCACAGTACTAGCAATGAATTAGTATAATATATTAGTATAATACAGCTTAGTTCCATCACTGGGGCCAGATTCTTCACATTTTGTCTGTGAATTTTCCCTTGAAGCTTTCACCAGGACCTTCTCACTGTTATCTTTTTTGAACAACAAAGCCACTGAAAAACGTCACACCTGGAGCGGTAGGAAACTACCAAGTCATGATCATTCCTCTTCAAGGCTGGCAATTAGTGTCAGTCTCCCTAAAATTTGTGAATAAGGTTCTTTGAAAATATTTGCGCGATTGTGACTTCAGTAGGATCAATTTTGATCATACACTGGTGTAAATCCATTGACTTGAGTGGAGTTGGTTCTGATTTACGAGGAGAGCCAAGACAAGCATACCTTTCTTTGTTTTATTTTGTTTCTTTTTTTCCCCTGCTGTAAACATTGATCTAACCAAGAGTGTGGAATCATGAATTTCCCTTTATCTGCCCCAGGCTTAGATGATTTTACCATTTTCACAACAAAGTATCTTTTAAAATTATGAATAATGTCTCTTCCTGCAGCAACCCACCTTTCCTTTCTACTATGAGTAGCAAATGATTTGATAGAAACCCACAAAGTGGGTTGGTAGTGAGGGAGTCCATCCCCTCCTCCCCAGCTGCAGACCTAACCCTGCACTCCAGGTACACTTGAAGTACCTCTTCATTAACAAATGTCACACACAGATGGCTGCTGGGGGACACATCCTGCTCAGATGCATAAGTGCAACAAATAAACAGGGACAGTTCTCTGTATTGTGGATCAGCCTTAGTGTGGTGGGTTATAGTACAGGACTTCCTGCCTACAACTGTTTTGAGAAAGCACCCTGCATGTGGAATCAGGGGGTTTCAATACACTTAGAAATGGAGAGAAGAAAGATCTATAAAACTTGAATACCAATACAGAATCTCCTTTTGCTGTCTTTCACAATTCCACTTACAGTGCTGATTTTTTTTTTTTTACACACATACTCAAGCCTTTGGTCTGCAGTATTGTTTTTGTATTTACATATTACTACAGTGAATTTCATCATAGTATCTGATGCTGCTGAAGACAAATTTTCTTCTTCCCCAAAAGCCTAGGATATTTAATTTTCTCTAACCTCAATTAATTAAATATTTTTCTACCCTTAGCTTTTTTCATCTCTCCTGCATTCCTTGCTCCTTTTAGCTGCACGATGAGAGTGCCATCAGTGTGGCCCTAACATGAGAGTTTGGTAGGAATTCTGAAACAGTTCTGAGATGACTGAAAATGAATTTGTCCAGCCTCAGTTCCAGTGTTAATTAAATGTACTGAATGAGCAGTGCCTTTTGCTGTTAATAGATGAATGATCACCTTAGGAAACTCCTCTTTTATAAACAGAGAAGATCATGTTCCCTGATGTTGCTTTGCCATTTTTAAAAAGTGATATTTAATGTTGCTACAAGGAATTTGTTGTTTAAAAGAACAGATTAGAACAGTTGTTGTCCATCACAGTATGCTACGCTCCCTGTGTTAAAACATTAGCCAAGTGCTATCCTATAACCATTAAACTACCTTCAGTTCCAATCAGTTTTCTAACACAGCCTGATTAAGAAAGTTCTGTTTACCCAAATGGGATAAGGTGACTGACCAGATGTTCTGATTTTAAAAGATCTGTTGGTGTCCCAGTGATTTCCGCTGGGACATTGAATTGTCCCAGATTTTCCTGCTGAGAGCTTGAGCAGCACAAAAGTTGCTTGCAAGGTAAAGCCCCTTAGCCACTAAGGAGTTTGGAAAGACGGATTAAAGGAGGATCCCCCTCCAAGTGTTGAACATTCATCCAGTGTGTTTCATATTATACATGAGTTATTATAAATAAGTGTGATGCTGTCCTTTGCTGGAGAAAAGCTACAGAAAATAAAAAGAAAAGCTGAAAACCCCCCTACTCTGCAGCCTAGAGCAGATTAAGGCACACAGGCTGCTTTTCCCTGATGTAGACCTATTGCCCACACTACATGCAGAATGCTGTGGAATTCCTAATATACTTTGCTTGGTGGTGGTTTCTGTGTCTGTGTGTGTATAAGGGGCAAGGGAGGAGGGCAAGGGGGAAGGAAAAAGGGAGAGAGGGAGAAAAAGAAAGAGAGGAAATCCTCTTTGTCCTGTGAAGTGCATCACACAGACCTCCTGTGTTGTAATGTAAAACCGCCGGGGTGGCTAGAATGACCATATGCTGTGAATGTGAGTGCTGTGCCTGTTTAAATGTAAATTCACTCTGTATCAGAATAAAAGAATATCTGTTTAATATGGAATGAAGGCAGTTTGGCAGGATATGCACTACTTCAGGTAAGCCAGAATAAACAGTAGCATTGATTAAAAGGGGCCCCCTATTCTGCACCTGTCATGTTCACCTCCTTTGCCACAAAGGCCTCGCTGGTTTATTTACCTGTAGAGCTGTTATAATATTTTGCTTTCTAAAGAGATTTGGAAGCCACCTGCCGTACCTTTGGCATTTCTTTAACAGCAAAGCACTTCAGGCTCAAGTGCAAGAGCCCATTGTTCTGCTCCACAACATGGAAAAGAAGATGAATCCAGAAGCACAGGATCCAAACAGAAATTATTATTGATTTAATCACATAATCAGCAGCAAACACTTCAGGCTAAGATAGCAAATCCATAACAGCCTGCCCACATAACCACCCTTACAAATTTACCAGCAAACCACTGCGCACACTTAGCAAACAAGAAGAGCAAGGGTCACCTTCACTTGGCGGCAAAATATTGACATTCCTAAAGCTTAAATATGTTTTGAGTTAAGTGTTATCAATCAGTGATAAGAGTTGAATGTCTGTTAAACATAACTACATTGGCAGAAGGATTATAGAATGCTTTCTTGCCATAATCTAGAAGCATCTTTCAGACAAAACTCTGCTTGAAATCAATTGTGCACAAGGAGCTGCCTGCTGAGACCCATTCAGTGACATACAAAGGAAGAGAGAGTCTCCCTGTGATCTTTAACCATAACCGGTTATCTAATGAGACCAGGGCTTTAATTTCTTTTCACATCAAACATAGAATCAATGCTCTGGATTCAACAATGTGTGTAAACAGGCCGTGAAGCCATCTCTTCAGATGGCAGCCAATTCAGCCTTCCAAACCCCCTGGCATATTTATTTCAGTGAATCCCCCTTTAGTTCCAGGTAACTGCTTCCATCATGTTGCTGCTGGCTCTCTCTGCACGGATGGCAAGGCGAGCTCCCTCTTGTCAGACACCTTCCAGTGGCAGTGTGAAACCGGGGCAGCTGACTCTTGCAGAAACACTGCAAAAAGTATTTTCAGGCTTCTTCTCTAATCAGTTTAGCAATCTTGTCTCAATTTTTACAATTACTGCAGGCAAAGGGTGTTACAGTTCATGTCCCCTTCATATCTTGCCACCAAATGGCAGGATACTGCTTTCATCCAGACAAATACAAAACTGTAGTAACATCACTGTAGTTTACTTTAGAATTACACTGGCATAACAGGTGACAACCTGGTGCAAATGTTTAGAGCAAACATCGGCTGGGAAAGCCTAGTGACATTCCAGAGAGGATTAAAATGTGGTTCAGCAAACTGATTCATTCAGCCCTTGTCCTGCTCTGGGATATTTACAAAGTGGGCTTTTTGTTTGAAAAGAGGGCATTTTAAAGCATCAGTGTTTATTCTTAAAGATTTTGAAATTTTATTCTGCACATAGCCGGACATATACTATGAAGACAACATCTCTGGCAGCCTGACCTAAATACAGAAAAGGATTTTCCTGTATTTTATGCTGCTGCTTGTCTTCGTCTTTACTGAGAAAAGTGGATGGCCCTGTTGTGTGGCTCTGGTGAGCAGAGCTTCACTACACCAGCCCCTCCACTGTGTTAGGCTGTACCATCTTGCTGCCCATAGGCTGTGCCTGCCCTCTTACCCAGGCCTGCTGCTGCACAAGGCATTGGCATCTCTATGCTTTATTGTTGCTGGCTTAATGCACTCCTACCACAGAAACTAAGGGAGCATGAGCTTCAGCCATCAGTGATCCACTTGGATTCAGATTGGTTCATCTATAACTCAGGGAGCTGCAGCCACCACTTAGGACCACATAAAAGCTTATTTGCCTTTGTATTTTCATGTAATAAATTTCCAGTAACACATGATAATCACAGCTAAATATATATATATATGTACAGTAGCAAAACATTTGATTGAATACCTCAGAGTGCACCTGGGAAGGCAGAAACTGGGAGTAACTATATGTAACAAAAGTATGTTGGAATGAATCATGTTTTCCAGACAGACTGCTGCTGTGTCAAGCTGCTTTGAACCTCTCTGGGAATTGATTGCTGAAACAGATTTGAGACTTCAGATTTTTTTAGCTGGAAAGCACCAGTCAGTGGGCAGACATTAAAGGAGGGGTAAAATCAGAGTTTCTCCTCTCTTTGCTTTCCCTCAGGTCCCATGGCTTTGCTCCCCAGTCAAAGCTGGTTTGATTACACCAATGCTCCAGAACAAGGTAGGAGAGGGTGCCCAGCTGTTTTGACTGAACTGTTTTAACCAAAGAGGACTTGAGAAGCTGCAAAAGAAGTATTGTCCACCTTTGTTGTGAATGATGGTATGAACAGAGAGGTTGATGCTTCTAGACCTGGATCCCAGTGGGGAGGCACCTCAGAGACAGTGAGGTAAAGGAGAGAGTCAAGTGGGGGATTTACAAGACTGGGGGAAGGAGTCTGTGTGATTGAAAGTGACCCAAAAGACTAAGCTCAGAGGCAATTCAGGTCCTTGCCCCTTTTGTTAGTGCAGCTTCTGCCACCATGGTGGTGAGCAGGCTCTTTCACAGTATGATTGTATAAATAGATTAACATCAGTTTAAACAATTTGGTGGAGAAATCTGAACAGGCCGCTAAAAAAGACACAAAAGACGAAACAAAACCCAGACCTCTCTGCATTTAGCAAATGTTTGAGAATGGCTTTGGTGACACACCTAGTAAAAAGGAGGAGTAATTTTAGATGGCTTGTAACAACAAGAGCCCAACCCATACCAAACACCCCCCCCCACCCCCCAACACACAAAACCCCAAAAAAAGCCCGCAGCAAAACCAAGAACATCTGCAAACAAATAGTTTTCATCTTAAATTCTCTTATTAGGGGGATGTGGGGCTGGGACGGGAAGGAAAGACAGATTTCTAGTATGCTAAATATAGCTGCTCTGCTATATTTATATCAAGTTAGCCATAAATACATTTCAGATTCCTCCCTTCACCGATTTTTTTTCAAAATTTAACTGGACAAGGCTCTAAGCAGCATGATCTTTGAATTTACATCTGTTTTGGGCAGGAGACTGTACTATAGATATTCTAGTGTTCCCTCTTAATTCCAGTTGTTTTATGATTCTATGATGTTTCCCCACAAAATGTTGACTCAAAAAGGACAATTCTGCCTTCTGGAGAGATGATGCAGTGTCAGGTACAGGGGAACACAGGTGCATTTTATTGCAGGGCTTTAAGGGCATCATGCAGAAAAATGTTTACTGATGTGCTGAGCTCTCAGTGGAACAGCATTAACCGTGTAGCTCAGAAGGTCTCATGGTACTGTAGTGAATTTGTGCCCAAATGCATACATATTAGGGAGATGCAGAATGGGGGCATTGCTATTATCATGTGACCTTAGGAGAAGCTTCATGGTGCCAGAAAAATGGAAGAAGAAATGAGTAAGAGAGGGGAAAAAAAAGGAAGAATCAAGATCCAGAAAAAAAGTAAGAGTAGAACAGGTTCTTTTCTCTGGGCTTGTAGTTCCAGTTTTTATGTTGGAAAACCTAAAGATGTCCAGGTCAGGGCACACTTTAGCAAAGAAGCAAAAAACTCCTCTGTGTACCTTTGAAATACGTTCCAGTAGATGTTCTCAGTAAGACTGTGGGAAGGAAGTGATGCAAGATATTGATACCAGGTTATAGAAATAACACTGTATATTATAACAGAGTGTTTTCCTATATATTCATTTCATTAAAAAAATCTTTTCTATTGATTCTCTAATTAACACTAACAACCGTAAAGACAATTACAAACAAATATAGACATAAATCAAATAGATACTGTATAAACAACTGAACTTAATTTAGCTGACCCATAGAAATCATTATGCAAGAATACCTGACATGGCACGTACCCAAGTAATGGAGAATCTGAAAGATAACTATTGGAAGAGAATAATGAATCTAAAAAAGAAATTTTAATCCAAACACAAATACGTCAAACACCTGTAAACTGACATTATATGATAAAGGACAAGCTTGATTATTTAATATAGAGCTCTAAACCCATGCTGAGACACATTAATAAGAGTTTTATTTTACAGATGTGTTAATCATTTATAACCCCCTTGATAAGGGAGGATCAAGCCTTAACTACACAAATACAGCACTAAAAATAATGCTACATACTCAAATAAATCTGTTCATGGGATAAATTAACATATTTGTTGAAAAGTGTACATAGAATGATATCAGCTATTTGTCTTCCACTAGTGATTATTTCTATGGTTTAAAAAAAAGTGCTATTTCTGATTTCCAGTGTTTAGACATGTTATGTGAGAAATGCCTCTGAAGAAATCAACATTAAGATTTCCTCTCAGAGTGAGGAGATCTAGGCTCTGTTTTCCCTCAGCTGCAGCAGATGGATGGAAATAGTTGTAAACAGAATAATAATTTGAACTTAATATTTTGAAGAAATTTACTCCTATATTGCTGGTTAAAATCAGAGTTCATTTTTTCATGGAATAATCTGGCAGTGCATTTCATTTGGATCTCATCATTAAGACTGTATTCATATAATATATCATTAAATAGCATATTTTATTTTTACTTAACAATTTTTTGCCATTATTCTAGATTTCTTAACCATTGTATTATTTATGCAGAGAAAGAATACACATTGGTAAAAACCAAAGATCACCAAATGGCAAGTTCTAATGTCAAGTCAGTTGCAAGGGTAAAACTTACAAGATATCAGGAAAAATTGTCATTCTTTTTGAGATCAGTTCAGTTTTAGATGCTCCAGATTTTGCACATCTGAGAGTATATTGATGATGTTGGCCTAATTTTCTGATTTTCTCCGACTTTACCATTTTCTACTGAAAAAATTGCAGTCTGGAGTGGGAGCCTTTTCAGGGAGCCTTTTTTTAGAGTTTGCCCAACTTCTTTCTGAAAATGGCTTTTAATGTCTATTTCAGTTTTCACTGCTTTAAATTGAGGGGTTCATAATACTTATTTTTCAAGGGATAGTGGAAGAACTTGAAATAGAAAAAGTACCACACATGTGAGCTTTACTTCTGCAAACTAATGCACTTTGAACTGGATGATTTGCTAAAATATGCAGAGTTTTGAAATGGGAATCATGAGTAGTGAACTATAGCTCTAGTGGGCATTATGAGAACACAATAAAAGATAAATATTAGAAATTCCTTCATTGTGGTCAAACAGCATAACAGCAAGCAGAAAGGCTGGTAAAACGTGTGAGCAGCTACATTAATGTTGCCTCAATAGATCTTCAAGCACATAACTACAGGTTTAAACCTACTGCCTGTAATGCACACATTATTTTAATGCAAAACATACCAGCAAAATACATGCAAACAAATGTATGACATAAAAGCCATTATAAGTTAGCAAATACTCATATACTAACATGTAAATAAAGATTTACAAGAAGAAGAAAAACAAAGAACCAAAGGTTTTGCTAAGTATCTTAAAAGTGCTAGAAGAGCCAAATGTATCTCTTATCTACCTGACTCAATTGTTTGCATCTCTACAGCCCCCCCCGCCGTGATTAACCAACATAAACTCATTGTACAAATATATATGTTTTGTTCCCTAATGCATATAGCAAATGGATGAGATTTTCATTTAAGTAGATTTGTCTGCAAATCAATCCATGCCTAGGAATGAGTTAGAGAAGGACTTCTTCTGTCTTACACTTGACAAAATTTTTCAAAAAGGGTCTCCAATCAAATTTGGTCATTTTCTGACTCAAGATATGATATCTTTGGAGGATGTAGAAAGATGTAAAGAAGTTGATCTCACTGTACTGAAAGAGTCTGTGACATCGTCACCAGGATGTTTGAAGCTAACTGTCTGTGATCAACTGTGACAAGCTGGAATTTTTCTCAACTTCAAAATTGATATCCTTTTTCTACCTCCCATGGTGCATGCTTAGTTCTCTGTAGATTCTTAGAATTGCTGAGTTTGATCCATCCTTCCCTAAAAATATACTAAAATGAATCAAATGACACCAAACATTATAAAGGTTACATAAAACTATCACAAGAAATAACATTTGGTGTTAACAATTCAAGCTACTTTTAAGTGATAATTAAGAGAATATGGCAACAACTTTTTTCAAAATGCTCAGGAAACACTGGAGCACTTCTGATAACATTATGGTTCTATTTGATGATGCCAGCAAATATCCCACTTAGTGTTTTCCCCAGTCCTCTTAAAACTCCACATTTTTAAACTTATTAGGGAAAAGAAAAAAGAATCTAACTCATAAACAAAACCCTAAACCTAGTATTTGCTGTTTTGTTATGGCTAAGGGTTTTTATTTTAAATTTTATTTGGATGCTTAAAGTTGAAAAAAGTAGGCTAAAAACTGTTTCCCTGACATTCTGCTGCTGTGTAATGGGCCTTGGTTAAGTTACACTACTATTTAAAAAAAAACAAGCATCAAGAAAACTGCAAATCAGCAGTCAAAATGTAAGTAAGAGAGGACCAAAAAAATCAATTTACAATAAAAAGATTCAGTACGTACAATAATTCCTTAAAATGTAAAATAGGACTAGGAAAATTAAAAGCTATTGCAGGTTAGCATGGAAGGGTCAGAATTTGATTTTTGATCTGTGTTATGCCCATGGATTTTAGCAAGGTCCATTAAAATTTATTAAAAGTGACCCATAGCATTTTCTTTTAAAAGGCTGATCAGACCTCTGGGACTCAAAGATACTATCATTATCAATGGTCCAACTGACTTTTTACAACAACCTTTGACAGTACATAAATAAAGAGAAATGAATGCAATTATCTCTGCTTCAGATTTGCAAAGCAAGTAGAAGTAGTTAGTGCTGGTGAACCTATTTATAGCAAATAGTTGGATTAATTTAGCCTTCCAGCTTGCTGATAGATTGCTCTCAGGTGGGCTCACATATATATATATATGTATATATAAATCATTTATTCTTCAAAATTGTTTAACAAAAAATGTTATCTGATGGTCCCACCTATGGTTTGTTGTGAGCCATATGTATCAGCTCTGTCTTGGATACTGCTTGCCATTGGCTAATTTTGGATATAATATGAGATTAGTCTCATGGATTTCCTCCCAAGTTTACAGTCTTTACTCACGTTCTCCTCAGATTTTTCATGCTCAGGAGAAATTCTTTGAATAAAAAATTGTTTGTACAAGTGTTCATGCAGAACAAAATTAAAGAGATCATCAATATTGATAGCAACAAATCTGTTTATTTTATTCCAACAATTGCCTTCAATTTTTGTTTTGCCTCACAATATTCATTCAGCTGCAGTAGACAGGAATATGGCACATTCCTTTTGTTGGCAAGACTGCGGGAATTGAGGGAAAGACGCTTATCTGTCTCTAAAATATTTTAGGACCTTCAGCTAGTTTAAAGCTCAATCCAGGAGGTGCAGAATTCTTCCTGTGGAATGCTGAGCACAACACTGTCGCAGGTTTTCATTTGGGTCTATGGGTAATCAGTACCTTCCAGGAGATGCTTCATGGCAATTTGTTTTCTATTAACATTTACAAACAATCCGAGATTGCAATGTTGTCAGAATGTGAATGGCTTGTAAATACTTGTTGAAAGATGTATGCTAACATGAAGGTTTCCAGGCCCATGGAAATAATGGCTTCTTCGCAAAATTCAGGATTAGACCATGGCACCAGTTATTCTCAGACAAGGTTTACAAACATGGATACAGAGTATCATCCCTCACAAAGTGGATGAGAAAGTCCCTTCACACCTTATTACACAAACAACACTTTTCGACCTGGGAGGCAAAGATTTGCACAAGAACTCCTCCCAAAATTAAAGGGATTTGATTATGAGGTGGGAGGTCATTCTCCAGTCTCCGTTTCCTCAATATCAGTGTTTCCTATGATGGCTTAATATATTTCAGACAAGCCTATCACAGCTCTGTTTAGGATAAGAAAAGAAAAAAGTGATCTATGCACATAAGAGATCTCATTGCTGAGAGACACAGATGGAAAAAAAAATTATGGAAACTGCTAGATGGTGTGTATAAAGGTAAGTCTGTTTCTAATATTTTTGCATTAATAGAGCATATTCTTTTTCAAATATACCTATTTAACTAATTTAATTTCATTTGTAAAAATGTAGCTCTCTGAAATTGTCAGTGATATGATAAAGCTAATTAAGACATGCATGGTGTTAACAGTTTCATTAGAGGAGATAATATTGCACAAGAAAAATAAGAAATCATTATGATGAATGTCTCAACATTACATTACATGTTAATGAAGTGTAAATGATCTAATTATTTTTGAAAGAATACAGATTCGATTAAACTGTCGGAATTAAATTGGAAAGGACAGCCTATTGTACTTTTTATGTACAGACAAGTTAGCGTTAATTAGGCACAATCTACAGGAACAAATGAGGCACAACCCTCGGTGAACAATCATGTATCCGTTGCTCAAGGCAGGTTTCATAAAGAAATATATTAGGGAAAAAATTGTAAGTCAATTAAATACAGTGCTTTAGCAGTGGGAGGGAAAATGAGCAAAATCTCTGTTCCCTCCCCCTACATTTTGAGTGTTTATAATGCAATCACTCTGCCTGTTCTGCTCCATCACTAATTTCATAAATACTAATTTTGCTGATGAGACAGTTTGATTGGTTTGCCATCTACTTTCCGCAAATGACTTTCTGCAGGCAGCATGGATTTTGGATGGAATTCTTTTTCTTTGGGGTCTGTTCTCTGTTTTGACCTAAGGTAAGACAAGGAATAAAATGAAACTAGTAGGCCTTGCAGGTGAGGAAGAAAATATTACTCAACCACTGTGTGACTTCACCTGCATGTTCCTGAGGGACTGATAGTTATCATGTGAAACTTAGCCTAAATCAAAGCTAATTTTAGTTTCTTTAAGCTGCTTGTAATTTTCTCCCTGTTTCAAGAGCCCTCTAAAGACCCACGTGCAACTGTAAACATGTCATTAAACTGCTCTGAGGAAATAAAATATCTGCTTGGTTAGTTCAAGCTGATTCAAAAGTCCTGGAGAATCTAGATATATCAGTAAGGTTCTTGAATATCTGGGTGTTTCATTCCAGTGAAATTGAGCTTCAAGGTTTTCCAGCCTTTCACATTAAGTGGAGGCACACCAGCCTACTGACTCTTCATCTAGTTAAGGGAGAACTGAAAATGAAAAATAAACCTGCTGATATTGTTGTTAGTCAACTATCCTCAAAATTTAGTTGACCCCCGTAAAGCCCAAGTAGAGCTGAACAAGTTGTTAGTGCACACAAACTGATGTTACTCTATATATTGCTACCTGTACAACTTGTTTGTTGGAGAGTTGTAGCTTACTGACTGAGACATCCTCTGTGTGCAGAAAAGAAATCATAACCCCACCCATCCTTATCCCGACATGCTACCTCTCCTTCCCCTTCTCTCTTTTTAAATGAACCTCCTTTTTCAATGCTTACATACAAAGCAACATTCGTAATCCATATAGTTTACAAAGCGTCCTGTGGCAAGGAGTTCCACAGCTCCACAAAGTACATTTTTAGTACTGTCACTTGCATGTACACATTCATGTGACATACGCTAGAAGTCCATTCGTGTCAAAGGTTATCAAAAACAACTTTACTCCAAAAATTAATATAACCCTGTCGCTGTGACTGCTTGA
>VZRR01005329.1:0-50000 GCA_013398015.1 Oreocharis arfaki
CCGCGTGCCGCGATTGGCCGCAGCGCTGACAGCTCGGCGGCGATTGGCGGCGCGGCCCCGCCCCGCGCCCGCGCGCGGCCCCATTCATAAACTACAGCGCCCGGCGGCAGTGCCGCGAGAGAGACGCGGGCACACGGCGCGGCTGGAGCAGAGCGAGAGGCGCGGACAGTGAGAGCCTCGGCGCGCACTTCCAGGGGTGGGGAGGGGGAGGAGAAGCCATCCCGGGCACGCCAGCTACGCCCTCCTCCCGCTCAGGATAAAACACAGTCTGTGCAAAGAAAACAAAACAAAAAAAAACCAACCAACAACTCCTCTCCATACAGTCTCTCTCACAACAATCTATGTAGAGCTGCAGGACGGGAATGAGAGATCACAGACCAAGTGCGCCCGTCTGCGCGTAAAGATAGAGACAGCCACTGAGCCGGGTTCAGCCAACGCCTCCAGCAGGAAAAGGGAAATCAACAACACCCCCTGACAGTCTGAGCGAGCGGCAGCCAAACTCATGCACATCTCTGGCGGTGCCACGGACTGAAAGAGAGAGAGAGAGGCAGACAGACAGACAGACACAGAGTTCACTCTTCCGCTGTGGGCATTGCTCGCATTCTTCTCCTCCTCTCGTACCGTGTGCGGTTTTAAACTTCGCCGCCGACCGGCTTTTCTGCGGGGACCTTCTGCGAGTCCTGGGGAAGTTTGTTTGTTGTTTTGGGGTTTTTTTCCATGAACTATTGAAACGGCATTTTTGTCGCTGCGCGGGGGGGTGGGCGCCTGAGTTCAGAGGCAGCCCAGACTTCCCTGCCCCCATCGCCATCCAGAACTTTGAGCTCCGGGAGCCCGCGGGGGCTGCCCGCCGCTCCGGCATCGGCTCCGGCATCACCACCACCGCGGCCCAGCCCGCACCGGCCCGCTCCTCCTCCTTCTCCTCCTCGCCGGGGCAGCGCTGGGCTTCGCTCCTTTGTGCTTCGCCGCCCTCCCCGATTTCTTTAATTGCTCTCACTGGCGCGCCGCTGCCGCCTTCTTCCCGGAGGCGGTGGGGGTCTGCGATTTGGCTGGTGCCCTCCGCAAAGCTGCAGCCACCGCTAAAGCATTGGATCCCTCAACGTACTGCGAGAGCCCGGTGTACAGCCCGGACCTGTGCCCCAACATGATCGCCGCGCAGGCCAAGCTGGTCTACCAGCTCAACAAATACTACACGGAGCGCTGCCAGGCGCGCAAGGCGGCCATCGCCAAGACCATCCGGGAGGTGTGCAAGGTCGTGTCGGACGTGCTGAAGGAGGTGGAGGTGCAGGAGCCGCGCTTCATCAGCTCCCTAAGCGAGATCGACGCCCGCTACGAGGGGCTGGAGGTGATCTCGCCCACCGAGTTCGAGGTGGTGCTCTACCTCAACCAGATGGGCGTCTTCAACTTCGTGGACGACGGCTCCCTGCCGGGCTGCGCCGTGCTCAAGCTGAGCGACGGCCGCAAGCGCAGCATGTCCCTCTGGGTGGAGTTCATCACCGCCTCGGGCTACCTGTCCGCCCGCAAGATCCGCTCCCGCTTCCAGACGCTGGTGGCCCAGGCCGTGGACAAGTGCAGCTACCGGGACGTGGTGAAGATGATCGCGGACACGAGCGAGGTAAAGCTCCGCATCCGGGAGAGGTACGTGGTGCAGATCACGCCAGCCTTCAAGTGCACCGGGATCTGGCCGCGCAGCGCGGCGCAGTGGCCCATGCCCCACATCCCCTGGCCCGGCCCCAACCGGGTGGCGGAGGTGAAGGCGGAGGGCTTCAACCTGCTCTCCAAGGAGTGCTACTCGCTGACGGGCAAGCAGAGCTCGGCCGAGAGCGACGCGTGGGTGCTGCAGTTCGGCGAGGCCGAGAACCGGCTGCTGATGGGCGGCTGCCGGAACAAGTGCCTGTCGGTGCTGAAGACGCTGCGCGACCGGCACTTGGAGCTGCCCGGGCAGCCCCTCAACAACTACCACATGAAGACGCTGCTGCTGTACGAGTGCGAGAAGCACCCGCGGGAGACCGACTGGGACGAGGCGTGCCTGGGCGACCGGCTGAACGGCATCCTCCTGCAGCTCATCTCCTGCCTGCAGTGCCGGCGCTGCCCCCACTACTTCCTGCCCAACCTAGACCTCTTTCAGGGCAAACCCCACTCGGCCCTGGAAAGCGCTGCCAAACAGACCTGGAGGCTAGCCAGAGAAATCCTCACCAATCCCAAAAGCCTCGACAAGCTATAGGGTTAACACTCCCGCGCACAAAAACTCGCCCTCCGTAAACAACAACAGCGCCTAAAAAACTTTTTATTTAACGCGAACGACGACGGAAAGAGGCGGCGAAAGACCCGCGCCCCCGCCACCCCCCCCACCCACCTGCAGCTCGGCCTTTAAAAACTTGCCGACGGTTTTCCCGGCATAAACTCTCACCGCCTTGCACGGAAGAAGGGAAGAGCCTCTCTCCTCCTGTCCTCCAATGTGAATTTTTAAAAAGTCACAAAAAGAAGCGATCGGACTTTTGCAACTTCAAAACGAAACCCGAAAGGTACATTTTCCAATCCATGTATAGTCCTTTTCTTATGCTCTCTTGTTTGCCTGAATGTTGTCACCAAGTGAAAAAATTATTTAACTATATGTACAAATCTCCCTTTAAAAAGTTTTACTGATGTTAAATGTATTTCGGTGCCAAGGTCAGATTATGTGCCCCACAACTGACTTGTTGCAAATAGTAATAAAAATATTACTTTAACTTTACGCTGACTTTTTGTGAATGGTTCTTAAATTCAGGCAAGGAGATTATTTCTGAACCTCAGAAAGGATTTTTTTAAAAGAAACGAAAACATGAGATGTAAAGATAGGCTAAATGCAACACCTAGCCCAAGCCATAGCTCAGCATATCGACTGATGTTTTCTAAACCTCCCTCTTGTTTCCATGAAAAAAAAAAAAAAAGACGTGCATCTAAGAAAAAAAATCTTATATATTCTGTAGTTCAGCATGTGACAACATCTGCTATATTTCTATTACCTTAAGCTTCTGTTCTAAATCTTGGAATATATGGGGCATCGCACAGCAGCTCGCCACAGTTTAGTCAGAATTACAGCATGCCTCTTCCTACCCTACAGTAGGGGGTTCTTGTCCCTTTGGTTTTTTTTTTTTCCTTATGGTATTCTTTCTTTTTATTTTCCTCCGGTAAATCTCGGGCACTGCGTTTTGTTTTAAAAATCCATCGCTGTTTGCTCATGCTTTCCAGAGCGAACGCGCTACCCATTTGACTTTGACACGAAGGAAGTATAGATCTACCCTGAATAATTAATGGGATTTAGAGCAACTGGTCGATATTTTTTTTAAACAAACATTTGTTTTTGCCCAGATTTTTAAGTACAGCATAAAATCGGACCGCAGAATAGTCAGACGGGGAGATAAGCAGGAACCCATCAGGAAACCACCCGCTCCTACACCAGCACCCGGGCACTCTCTGCCGATCTCCTTCCCTGCCCGAGCCCCCTCTCCCAAAGCGAAGCTCTGCCTGATTCCCCGTAGCGATTTCGCTTTAAGCTTGCTCGGGACGACTGAGAAATACTGGTAGGATTTTTTTATCGGGAAAGCATTCGTAAGATTTAAAAACGTTAGCATTACCCGCTCGAGCTGCCCGAAAGATTGCAACGCCGGCTCGGAGCATTTCGAGCAAGTTTTCATGTTCTTTCGTGGGCGAGGGGAAGGTAAAAAAACGTTAAGTTCTTGCCCCAAAGGACTATTTTCGTTTCTTTTTGGACGAAGACGGAAAGAAATAACCATTAAAACTTGAGCTGCTTTTGCCTTTAAGTTTAAAAACGAAATTCTCGCTGGCGGCAGCAGCCGGGCCGATGGAGCGGGGTGCGCGGGGCCACCCTGCCCCGCGGAGCGGGCACGCCCCGGCCCTGGCCCCGCCGCTGCCTCCGCAGCCCCTCCATCCCCGGCTGAGCTCCGCAAGTCTTTTGTGGAGCCATCCGAGCGCTTTCCACAGCGCTGATCCCCAATCCCCTGGCAGAACGGGCTTAGCCCGCGGGGCTACCCTCTCCTTCCCAAAACAGCCCGGAGCCCACGTATAAACTCTGATCGTATCGCTGCCGATGCTATCGCTACCTAAGGCAGGTTTTCCTTCAGGAACTTGTCACAATGTTTTCTTTTCAGTAGTTTAGACAAATATACAGGGAACTTAAACTTATCAAACAGATGAAGCCTCATTAATTAAACAGGCCTGCTGAGCTTACAGCAGATTAGTTGTTGGGGCCTTTTTTTTTTTTCCTTTCCAAGGGGCATTTTCTACAGCAGCTCGTCATCGCTACCAAGGTACCTTCAGCACAAGGTGGGTCAGGGAGGAGTTTATGCCTGAAAAGAAGCTGTTCTGTAAGCTTTACCTAGTTTTTAAAATAAAATTATTCAGATCTGATTTTTAGCTACTCCCCCTCCACCCCCCTGAGACATTATGAAAGGTCTTTTATTTTTTTAAGACCTCTTGCTAAAGTAACATCACAAGCAGAATCTAAGCGGTATAGCCAGTATTTCATGCAACCAACTCCTGTTACGAGAACTCTAAGAAAATCTCTCAGATACAGAATAAAAGATAGAGTCAAACCAAACCAGAATGCTTGCTCATAGTTAAGAAAACAACCTCTACAAAACACTGGAAAACAGGAGAAAAGGAGGCTAACTATATGTTATATGTCAATGTTCCCACAAAAGACGTAACAGGAATGGTAAGAATTAGTAACTGTACTCAAAGTCCCTGTCTGCTAAAGATGAAAACCAAAAATGCAGGATAATGCAGATCTGTAAGATTTTTCTCATGCTAATACAATACAAAGCAAAACATTTTAGATGGAAAATGCAATACAGTAACATATCAAACTAACTTTACATTTATATTTATATCCTTTTCATCATTAAGTGGTGCTTTTTAGTTAAATGGGGGGGGTAGTTAAACATAATGGAAAGAGTAAGCAGATGAAAATTTTAAGCACTATCTCACACTTAAAATAATTTCCAATATATTTCAAAAATTCTTCATGACCAAAAGAAAAGTTAAATCTCATTTATGATATTGCATAAAATCACAATTCTAGTTAATTGCTTATATTAAAATCCAGCTCTAACAATCTCAGAGCAGTGTTTCTCAAAATAATTTTTTCCCTGATAGGATTTGATAATCCCAGCTTTCAGACCCACCAATGCCATTTTTAATACAGACAAGAGCAATTTACTCAATAGGAACAAAGAACTGAACTGGTGCTTAACACACAAGGTATTCTCTCTACAGACAAGCAGAAAACCACTACTTTTTCCAGGAGTACCCTTCACAAAGAAATTATTACCCTGTTAAACATTAGGCAGATATTTAAAAAACCAAGAGCCATGACTATGCTTAAGTTGTGAGAATATTTACCAGTTGTGTCCTACTTGTGAAATGTTGCCGTAACACTGTAGAAAACATTCAAGTGCAACATTATCAAGCTAACTGCACAACATGCTCCCTTCGACACTGGAATTTTACTGAAGGTTACTAATTTTTACCAAACGACCAGTAATCAAGCAACTCGGAGCAAATAAAGTTTGTGGAAATTAGCAAGTCAGCTCAGAAACATCTTTTAGGAGGGCACTTATGTTTTATGCTTAGGCACAGTAAATAATCACGGGCCCTGTAAAACATGTTATGGAGTAAGTAATATGACAGAAGCATTGCAAACTTAGGAGTGTGGGAAGTTCAGTGCTGTTTTACACTGACATTAGCTAAAAACAGGAAAGTAAAACTAAGTATTTGGGCTGAAAGCCATGCTGAACTTCCCATATTCACACAGGCCTGCGATTCAAGATGTCTTTATTTCAGACGTGTCCCCCTGGAGCTTTATTCGCAGCAAGCTAATTAACATTCAAGTGGGGTCGAATTGTGGGAGGGGGAGAAAAAGGAGCAGGAAAGGAGGTGTCACCTGTGTGAAGTTCAGCAACATATATGGTCAGTCGCAAAGTTACTAAAGCAGCAACGCTGCAGACCAATGGAGGTAAAGGAAGTCAAGTGAAGAATTAAAGGTCTTCGGTAATTTGTCATCATCTCTCAGAGCTCAGGGTCAATGATCTCTTACCTTTGGGTCGATTTTCTTAAAACTAGGATCTTCTTCATCCACCTCAAAGTAGAGCTCGGAAAGAGTGATGGAAAGAGTGCCTTTCACTACTACTGAGGGTGCCACAAGCTGAGCTGGTGTGCTGAGGGCCACCGGACCTGCCAAAGTGGGAAAACACCAACAATGTTCAAACCAAAAGGAATGCGAGGACAAATTATTCACTTTTCAGGCCAAGAACATTAAAATAAAGCGAAGAGCATAGCTCTTCCTTAGAGAGCAAACCCCTTTTTGTCCCAGAAAAGAACATATGTAACAGATTTGCAGTGTCTCTGTGCTGCCGAACACTGAAGCAGCTGCAATTGCAAACTGCTGCATACATTACACAGAGCTGGCTTTAGCACGGCAGTCTTCAGCTTTTACTCAGACCCATTTTCTGTCCAAGAAACTCCAAGAGTTGCACACCTTCTGTTATATGAAACAGAGAGAGTGCACACACGAACACTTGAAATCTTACTGTCTGAAGTGTTCTTTAATTGCTGGGAAGTTTTGATAGCATTTCACAAAGACAAACACAGCAGTCAGGGCTCAAAGTTGTCTAAGTGCAAAGTGTTCCCTCATGGATGCTGGAGATCTATTGTTAAGGTTATACAATGTTACAGAGCCTAAAGTAAAATGTTTTAAAGATGCTTTTGATTCCACATTAAATATTGTCCAAGGATTCCACACAGTGTTAGTGTAGCTCAGGGACTGTGGGAGTAAACAGCTGGAGGGTTGGTTTCCAACTGAATGAATTTTTATTGGAATAATCACATCTTCACAGGGCTTATCATAGGGACAAATCAGACTACTACTGAAAACAATAGGTTCAGCATAGATCTGACAATGCAGAACCTACTATATAAACTAACACATATAGAAAGAAAACAGGTTAGGTTTGTCATCCAGCTGATTAAGAGGCAAGGAAATGAAGTTACTTGGCTGCAGTATTATCTGACTTCTGTAAAACAGTGGAAGATATTAAAGTGACATAGACAATTTTGTTTTAATAAAGCATCTATAAATGAGGTACACACGTTCAGGTAATCAACGTGAGAATAACTGACAAAAAATTCAGATGAATTGTCATTTCCATCGATTGTTAGGAGGGTGATGGTCCTTAATCTCGCATCAATCTCAATGTGTGCCACTAGGACAAAAGGAGAGATGCTCTGCTGAGATCAGAGCAGCTTTGCCCTCTATTCCCAACGTACAAATACATTGTGTCTGCAGATGGGCATGAGATAGCTGCGGAACTGCCATGATTTCCCAAAGCTCACCCCCACAAATGGATGAAATAAGCAGCTATGTGTTCTTTTGCTGTCTCCCTTTGCCCCCTGTACATTAGCATGTAATCCAGAGGAGAAATAACATTTTTTCAATCACTCGCAGACATTCAATTACAGGGCAAGCAGACAGCTGCAGAAGCTGGGGCAATCCAGGTCCTGTAGAAGACCCCTGACAATTCCCACTTCATTTCTAACCCACACCACTTTATTAGTGAGGATTACTTCTTAATCCTATTGCCATTGTCAAGATTATATAATTAAACTCCCCTTTCACCTCTATTACAGTATGAATGTATTACTCAAATCAATGAATGAATAACAGAAAGAAACATGGAGAAGGATGTTGAGAAGGAAGCTCATGGTAGAAAGGCAAAAATAAAAAAGTTTTATAGAGAAATGCCTTTGCATCCTTCTCCCATTACTTTATTTTCCTTTACTCTTCCTATGCAGGATTTCTTTTTCTTTCTGCTGCATTTTTAGCTTTCCTCTTTTTTTATTTTTTTTTTAATTAAAAAAAAAAAGAAAGAGTGGAATGCAGTTCAGGGATAAGCAAAATACCAATAAATAATCACTTCCAGCATTTTCAGTGAATTATCATATGCATGATCCATATCAATGTAAGAGTATACTACCAGCTTCTCAGGGAACCAGAATTATCCAATAAATGACATTTTTCTCTAAATTAAGTGTATATGGGATACCAGATGAGAAGCAAAAGAACACAGAGAAGTTTGCATTTTCCCTGTAGAACCCATGTTCCTCAAATAACAACTGAGACACTTTATAACTCCCAGTCTCTGAACCACTGGTTACTCTGGTTTTAGATTTTGAACTGTACAGAAATGGACCCACTCCAGTGAGATTGCAACATCAGCAAAGGTTGCACGTGATTATGTAAAATTAATTAAGTTGAAAGACTTGAAGTAGTATTTCTTCTTCAGAAAAAAAAAGTAAGTCTAATAAGACTGTGGTCTGTGGAGAAAGAACTTCAGTGGGGGAATGTCAAGGGGTTTAAAGGAGTTAAAACCAGCCAGTGTAAAAATCCCTTACATGCAAGTAAATAACCAGTATGTACAATTTTATAGACTTAGGAAAAAAAATTAAAGGTCTCCAAAGCCTTAAATTACAAACAACTTGCCTAATTGTCCACTAGGTCTAATGATTTGAGTGGAATGAGGTCAAGAAAACAAAGGAAGCCCTTTTCAAGGTAGAGCTATTTTCTATAAGGAAGGTTTTCTATAATAGGTATCTACTGCAGAAGCAAGAAGGATATAAAAAGCAGAAAAAGAAAATGCACAATTCTCTTCAAATAAACCTTCAGTATCTGAGGTGCACAGAAAATTATCTTAATGACCCAGTTATGGGAAGTGTGTTAATTATCAGTGTGTATCCCAAACCATGATTCACTGCAGAGACAGGGAGATCAGAATTTCAACAGTAAAGAATCTGAGGAGAAAATTAGATAGGTGCCGTTACCTGTCAAGTTCTCCACTTCTCTTTCCTCCATGAATGACATGATATCGTCATCACCTTCCAAGAGAATCTCGCTTTCTGAGTTCTGGTTTCCTAAAACTTGACTCTTGATGGACTGCTTTCCTTTGACTAGTATATCCTCATCAGGAGCTGAAATGAGACACAGTGCTGTCTGTCAGGTCTCAGTGACAAAGGAGTGTAATTTTTTTTTATTTTTTTTTTTTTAATGTAAGGAAAACTGTTTAGGACTAGCTGTGGGAAGTACCTTTCTTAATCCTCTAATGTTAGGACACATCTAGTTTTAATCCTATTAAGCCTGCTCAAAATTATCCAGTGCTCTCTGCAGTGTTTAACTCTATTTCAAGTGCTTATGACAGAGGGGAAAAGGATACAGCAGACCCCCTTCCCCTGCAGCCTTCCTCGGGAAGCCGAGCTGGAGGCAGGTCTCGGCTGCCGGGTGTGTCCCCTTGACCCCCAAACCCACGCTCCAGGGACACGGGACCGCCGCCGCGACGACACCGAGCACGGCCCTGGCAACACGAGGCGCAGGACGAGGCCGGGAGCGGCGGGACCCGCCGGAGCAGCGCAACAGGCGGCCCCGGCCGCAGCCCCTCGGCACCGGGGGCTGCTCCTGCCGCATCCCGCCGGGAAACCCTCGGGAGCGGGGACAAGGCAGAGGGGCGCTGGAGCTCCGAACCCGCATCCCTCCCGCTCCCGTTCGCGGCAAGCCGAGTTCGTGAGGCAGAAAAGCCCCCACCCCTCCATGCCAGGGGGGTCGAATCTGCCCCGGGATGGCGGCTGGAGGCGGAGAACAGCCTGCACCTGCTTCCAAGGGGCACAGCCACCCGCTGCCCCCGCCTCGCACGGGGCATTTCTGGGCTCACGCCGGGATTTTCGGGGTGCAAGGGAAGCGGCCAAGCAGCTCGTTTTGCTCGGAGAGCGTGTTCTGCCCACGGTCACCGGGCCGGCAAATGTGTCCCCGCCGTGCCCGGGCAGCGACATTCCCGCCCCGCACGGCCCCGGCAGCGCCGCGGAGCCCGGCAGCGCTCCCAGCGCCCCCGGCACTGCCGCCTAGAAATCTGTTTTATTTAAATCACCAGCTCAAAGCAGCAGCAGAAAAAGGGGAAAAAAAATTTAAAAGGGGGGGGAGGGTAAACATAAAAAAAAAAAAAAGTAGAAAAAAGAAGAAAAGAGGGGTAAGAAAGAGGTAATTACTCCCTCTACATGTAAGTTTTGCTGTGGTAATGCCAAAACACAGCAGTGTACGTGTCCGGTTTTGGGGGTGGGGTTTTTTTTGGGTTTTTTAAAGTTGGAAATCAAAATACTGTTTCTTAGACGAAACACTGAGAATACCCATAGCACAGCCGTGTTTGAAAAACATTCACCAAACACATCAGGACCAACTAACTTCAACACACTGGTGCCTGCTCGCTCTGATTGCTGCCACACTTGATTTGAAGTTCCACGGGCTTCCTCTAAAAATATGCTAATCTGCAAACATTTACAGAAGGCAGCGACTCCCCGGTGGCAATATATAAAGTTTGAATTGTTTAAGTAAATACATGCACGTAAAGTGCAAGTAATAAAACTTTTCAATACAGTGGAAAAGTAAAAAAGAAATCCAGTACCCAAAAAGAAAAAAATAAAAAAATAAAAAAATAAAAAAAACACCCAAAACCCTAACTATAAAAACCCCATCACAACAACAACAACAAACCCCAAATGACCAAATACTGGTTTTGGTTTAGGCCTTGACCTTACAAAAAAACCCCAACAACAACAACAAAAAGCAAACACAAACCCCCACCTCAAACCAACCAAACAAAAGCACAAATAAAAGGAAATTTAACATGCCATACAAAATAAAACGCAATTTATATGTGATCCTTTTGCCCTAGCAATACTTGTCACTTGTAAGAAAGCCTTTAAAAAAATTACTCTAAGGCTTTAACTGCATAGAACAAACAAAAGTTTCACTTTCTTGCAAAATATGCTCACGTAAATAATGATAACTCAGATTCTGAAATTGTTCAACGTGAGTTGAAAACCCTTCTTGTCATGGAAAATATGCGGCTGATATTTAGGAAGGTTTTCCTGTAATTAACTCCCCCTTGAGGATTTTCAGTTAGCAGCAGTAAAATTACCATCAGTGTACTAACACACACCACATGCACTCTTACTCACTGCCCTACTAGAACTCTCCTGAAGATCAAAAAAAAGTAAAATAGAACAAAACCACCTCAGGATGAAGTCCAAGATAATAAATTATTTTCCTTTTTTTTTCCTTTTTGGTCTTTTTTTTTTCTTTTAATGCAGGCAAACTAAATTTGTTGTTCCAAAAACCTCATCTGCACTGTACATACCTGCCATTTTCTGCTTCCTCTACTAGAATCTGTGTTATACTGAAGATGCTGATTTCAAACTAGCCCTCTACCTATTCTTATTTAAGACTGAATTCAGAGCCAAGATCAGAGGTTAATACTTTTATACTCAGCAAAACTTGTCCAAAATGTTACTGCGTCCTTCAGTCTTCAAGAAAAAATAAAATCAGTACAGCAGATTCCAAACCAAAGATGACTGGATAACAGAAATATTGCCCTATCTTTTTCACTTACTCAGATTTTAATTCTTTCCCCAGCTACTGATATTATGCTGATTCAAAGCCATACATCTTACGTATGTGCCTTTTCCAAAAGGAGATTTTAGACTATAAATTATTTTAGTCCATTTTTGTAAATTTTGTCACCTCTTTGCATATGATGTTAGCTACCAGTATTTCCTGGCATGCATGAAACACGTGTTAAGCTTAAAAAAAGCTTCAACACAGGCCCAGGAAGATGCCTGTCTATGCACCTGCAGGTACCAGCTACTGTGAGGCAATGAGACATCACACTCCGAACCAGTATCTACCTTTTCTGTACTGACTCGAATAAAGCAAATCTGTTCTTTCTGTACTGATGTGCATGAAGCACTACATCTGTAACCAACACACCTGTGCTCACGTGAGTATCTGCACAGAACAGAATACATTCCACATGGATTCACCTATTCTTCCGTAGATAAATGCACCTAGGTAGGCAGGCCACGGTCTAGTTCTCTTTATATATTTACTGGTTAGAGATGTGTATGATGGAGCAAGACACCATGTGACAAACTCCAATCCCACATAAGCACAGAGTTACATTACACTGGATTCCATATTTCAGGTCACCAACCCTGCTCTGCCTTCTCTAACCACTCAGCCAGGCCTGCCTATGTTGGTGCGACCAGAGCCTCTGGCTCCAACCCTGCAGCTCTAAGCCCACACTCCCACACACCTTTCCAAGATCAAGATCTCCAGGCATGGCCTATGTATTGCCCCGAACCCAACAGTCTGCCAGCACACAGCTTCATTATTGTAACTCACTTGTGTAATTCCATGCAATCCTTCCCACTCTGTGAGACTCAGCTTCTCCAAGAAGCTTTTTGCAAATGGATCTCTGCATCTGCAGTGAGTTGTGTTTATTCCAGTTAAATCTCTGTAACGCTTGGGTGTAAAAACAAGTTTGTCTTACGTTGCTGACCGAGCTTAAGGCATTCATAGAATGACAGATTATTTTAAATTGTTTCTCTGCAATTTAAACTTATATGCAAAATACAGCTGTTAAAAGCCATTTGAAAAATAAAGCATCGGAAAGCATGATACTGCCTTTTTTTTTTCTTTTTTTTTAAACTGGTAATTATACCAGGAAAAGCAACTCAAGGAAAAAGTGCATTAAAAAAATGCATACTGCGTTGGTTTATTTTTTTGGAAAGGGCTCCCAGAAGCTTCCCTCTACTCTCCCTATTTGTTTAGAAACATAACAATAGAAAAACCAATCACTTTCAAACCAAGCTTTTTAAACATTATTTTTAAGACTTCTTTTTCATCCTTCTGGTTGAGGCAAAGCAAACTACCCAGTACCGGGGATGATCAGCTGCTGGTCCCTTGCAGCCACAAAGCCCTGAACTCCACCTATTGCCTTGATGGAAATGCTACAGACTGTTTTAATCCCTCCTCTCCCCAAATTTTTAACAAACTTCAATTAAAAACCCCAATAAATCACTTACTAAAAAGCTTGATAAGGTACTTTCTAGCAGCTAAAGATTCCCTCACAAAATATTGCATTTTGGGGTCAATTTCAAAATACCAAGAGGTTTACTCATTTTTTTTTCCTTCACATTTATACAAGCATTTTGGTTCCATTTCTACACAGTAGGTGACAGGAAGAATAGAAAAGAGTTAACTCCTTCCATCCCAAACTTTCTACCACAGCACCTTCACCTCTCTTTCCCTTCCCCACAATACACCATTAGACTGACTTTTATAAATAGCCAGTTTGGAAGGATCTTTTTTTTCCCCCCCTTTCCCTTTGAAAAATTACCTAAAGCCTTTTTTTCCCAAGCAAGTTAATGTGAACTTGGGAATGGCAATTAAATTGTCAGAATTAAAAAATTTGTTTTTAACTAGAAGGTAGCCAGAAGTATAGTCATGGGGCTGGTATTGATTGTCTGAACAGAGAACATTAGTCTTCAGGTATTTATTCTGCCACCTCTGCACCAGAGGTTCTCCTTCAAATCAAATCAATCCTTGGAAAAGATTGGTTCTTGCTACTAAGACACACAACTAGGCTGCAACACAGCTGATTGTTGTTGTTCTCTCTAGGTTTTATTGAACAATATCTGGGCTTCCAATTGTTTCCGAATCATTTTCACAGTTGCAAATTGGGATAAATCCTGCACTGTGAGTTCTCCGGGGTGGAGAATACATCTGGTTGTATTTGAAAGACACCAGGCAGTTGATAATGTGTATCTTCTAATGAAAGTGAGCTAAAATCCATGTTATCAGGCATGGTTACTGCTTGTACTGTTCCATTATTTATGCATTATTTTCCCCTGCCTCCCTTTTGGCAAAATCCCTTATGTCCAATTTCAGGTTTTGGTCTGTGATGTTTGGAAAAAAACCTTAAATAGGCAGTAGGGAACCTTTCACACATTATCTAAAAATGCTTTTGCTTCAGAGGCATGTAAAATTAATTGAAATGGAGTAATTAATGGTAAATTATTGATATGAAATCATAACATACGGGGCAAATACTGCAAATCCTAGGGATATCTACATCATGAAAGTCTGGTTTCAAAAAAATCTGAGAACAATTGGAATTTCTAAGATGAAAACTATTGTAAGTTTATAAACACAATTCATAAAGAAATGGATCAAGTGGCCACTCCAGTTGATCTTTCTGACAACTGTACCTTCTAACAGTCAAGAAAAAAAAATACCCCAATCAAACAAAAAACAACACACCAAGAAAGCCAAACCCAGAATGGAAAACAAAAATCCCAACTATCTTTGCATTCTTGTACATTATATATAGTTTCCAGTTGAACTTGAATTTGTACTTTGGCCATCTATTTTACACCTTGCCAGTGGAAGGTCTTGGAAAAAGACAGTTGCATGTGTACACACCGTTAGGCAGAGAGCAACTACCTATAATTTCAGAAATCACATTAAATAATGATTTAGGGTCATTAAACTAAAATATTCACTGGATAGATAAACAGAATGACAACAGATAACAAGGGCAGTATGAAAATTCAGAATAAAACAGCATCAGGAAATTAAACGTAATACAAGACTATTAGGGATGTCAAAATCTGAATAGAAAGGCAAACAGAAAACAATTAGGTCTATTTAAATTACCAGAGTTAGTTACCAGCTATGCCTATTAGCTAGTTATGAAATAGGGCTACTTTTATTCCCTCTTCCTTTGTATTGACAAAAGTTGTTGTCCTGTCAATTACAAACTGATTATAAGCCACAGCCCTTGAAATACAGCATGGATTCTTGAAAATATCACATTAGTATGAAATATGAATAATTGCATTATTGTGTGTTAATTTATGGAAGAATAAGTTATGCAAATATAAATGGTTGCTCTAAATATTTTTCAGCAAAAATAAAGATTTTTTTAAAATTTTGATAAACAGTATAAAGATTAAACACAAAAATACAAGTAGCATACATCAAACTGTGACAAGATCTATTTAACTTGAAGTACGCATAATATTAAAGGGGGGGGCAGTTGTTGTTCATCCACGGAGTATTAAACAGAAAAAACCCTAGTGCCCTAAAGTCCATGGTGTAGGAACAACACATAGTATTAAGAACAACAAGCCCAAAAGCAAAAAAATGGGTTAATTAATTCTACATCTTGTTTTTCTTTCTATAGTCGAGGATGCAGGGCTCCACAAACATTGCTTTCAGATCACTTTATTGACTATTCTCTGTATGGTCATTTATTTCAGAGGACTGATGTCACATTTGGCATTATATCAGCTGACATATTGTAGACATTTTCTTCCAGAAATGGCTCTTTAAGGCTGAGTGCAAGAGGTTAAGATGCCTGACGGAAACCAACTTTACGACAGTGACGTTCTTCTACATTCATACAACACTCTGAATGATCTAAAATTAGCATAAAATGTATCCCTCCACACAATCTGTGTGTGCATATGTACGCACGTACGCATGCAGTAAGTCACAAGCTAAAAAAGAAAAAAAAAAAAACAACAAAATAAATTTAAATTATTTGCTCCTCGACACGTACCTTCAAGGTGAAGGGTACACACCTTAAATTGTAAGCAAATTATTTTAAGTACAAGATTTTTCTGCCATATCAGTGTACCCTCATGAGATAGCAAAGACATAAAATTCTGTACTAAACTCCAGAGTTCACTGGTTTTGGGTGTGGTTTTGTTTGCTTGTTTATATTTTGATTTACTATAGAACTCTCAAACTGACTACTGTATTAGTTCTGTAAATAGGTTCTCCTCTAGAATGGACATAGCATCTTATAACTGACTGATCCCAGGTTATAAAGGGAAGAGTAATAATTGTTAAAAAAAGCAATCTCCCTTTTTAAAATCACCATGTAGAAACCATCACTATCATTTTGCTGCTTGAGCAACACTTTACACGTCAGCATTTGCTACTATTTAGTCCATAACAAATTCTTGCAGAAACACTCAAGGACTTAAACACAAGCAAAGGTACAGCTTAGCCTGCAGAAGTGTTATTTTTCTTTTAATATGCCTGTTACAACAATAGGCAGATAAGTGAAATAATTGGTGTGGATTTCTGAACACGAAAAAAATCTTCTTCTGAAGTTACTGAAGTATAAGCGGGTAATTTACAGAGTAATCTGTCCAGGGACTAATGGCAAAATTGCAGCCACTTTTCTTCTGCCTAGTGAGGACTGTAATTGTACGCAAGGTATGCACAACGTGCCAGCCCAGCTAAGATGGAAAGAAGGGGCTCAGCAAACACCAGCGTTGCAGCTGTGAAGGAATCCCAGGTTATCTCTGCACGGAAAACCTGCCTGAAACGCAACGCCAAAAGCCTTTGCTTTGGGACCATTTGCTAGCATCCTACAAGTACGAAGGTCTAGCCTTTCCCACCACATCCTGTAACCTGCTGCTGGTGGCAGGAGGCAGATTTTACACTGACCATGCTCTCCGGCTGCCCTGAGTGTCGCTTCAGGATGTGTCGATCCGAGGGGGTTACGCACAAATCGTCGCCGGCGCCGCAAGTCATCTTCCCAGTAGTCGAGGCGCCAGAACTCACGAGGACGACTACAATGAAACAGAGGAGCCACATATGTTAGCAATTATCAACCAGCATGGTAGCGCTGAATTTCTGCATAAAGCTCTCCTTGTTTGCTCTGCTTTTGCCTTTTTTTTTTAACCTCCCCCCCTTTCTGCAATCTTTTACTTAGGTATGTCCTTGAAAATAACAATATCACCTTCCAGTCTAAGGAACTCCTTTCCCTTTTTTCTTGGAAGGTGAAATGAGCACTAAATACATCATTTTGAAATGAATTGCTGACAGTGTGATCAGTTTCCCCACACTCTAGTGGCATGTGCTCCGATTTCAGCCTCATTTCAGCCTCAGCAGGGCACCTTTCTCAGTGACTGCATTTATAAACCAGAATAGGGAAAAGGCTATTATAAATATGGTATAGCATTACCTATATTAATCAAAGTCTGTCCCCCTTCATTTTTCTTCCTAATTTGTGCCTTTTTGCACAAGGTCAGTAAATCATGCCACAAATTCTTGGTCCAGAAAGTGTTAACTTTAATGAATACCTCAGTTACATGGTTATGTATGTGATAATAAAATATTACTCTGTTTAGATGTGCAGGAATTTAATTAAAATAATCTCTTAAAATATTCATTACATTTAGCCCCTGAGGCTTAGAACAACACGAGAAAATGCATTTCTTTTCCATTTACTGTTTTTAAATAAACCATTCCAGGAGAGTGAAATAGCAATCTATTTTCGAGCAAATCAGATTGCATTTCTGGTTTATGTAGTTGTGTTTTTACATTTAATTAAAAACTACATGTTATGATGTGTAATAATTACTACACAGAAAGCATACTTTTAAAAAATTACATCTAGAAAAGGTTGTATCAAATTCATTATTTTCCATTTTACGCTCCAAATATACGTAGATCTTTTTAATACGGTCATATAAAAGTGCCAGTTACTATCTGCTTAGATGATCATGAATGAATGCCACTGTAAAATAATATTTTAGTCCAGAGAATGTACAAAAAATGCCAATTTCAGGTATGGCAAATAAACAAACAGAAAATGCCTGAGGCATAGAGTAGCCACGATACCCTGAAAATGTCTACGTTCAAATTAAAAACCACTGACTTTGTTTGTTTATAGAGCCAGTATTAAAACAATAGATGAAAATGCAGATATGTATTCCATTTCTGATCCAGGAGCTAACAGAAAGTATACCTGTCAACACTGACAAATGAATAGGCACAACTAATTTACAGATCACAATGCTAAAAATACTTGGTATCTACATTCATAGTTCTGAGGTTTAAAGGCAGAAATTAGTTTTAAAGTAAATCAAGGTTTCAAGCAAATGTAGTGACAAAAGCCAGAATGATTTGCATAACACTACTCTCAAACACAATTTGTAGACATTAAAAATTCTGAATGAAATTAATTTTATAAAAATGGAGACCGCTTTTGAATTCTTCATTAAAATTCTATGCCTATTTCTAACACCAAAGTCTAATGGCCTAACTAACAGTGTTCATCTCCATCTTCCCAACTGATTAATTTCAGAAAAATACTGAAGTATTGGAATCAAATTCCCCAGTATCTTATTTCCACACTTGTCTGTATTACAGTCACGCTAAAATTGGGATGCTCTGATTATAAGACCCAATGACTTTGGAATAATTAACCAAAGAAAAACTACAAAATACAGGAAGATATGGGTTTATTCAAAGGTCGATTAATAACTTAAAATTCTCCATTAGTGATTATAGAAAAAAGGCAGAACACAGCTGGCTATGTGCGTGCCTTTGATAGTCGTAGAGCATGGATAGGCACTTCATCATTCTGCCTTCCTACATTTATCTGTTAAAATTATTATCAAATATCAGCCAGGATGCAGTCGTGAATCACAGCCTGCTCCTCGTCTTCAGGGGAATGATACAATGAGGGTCTATTCATCAGGGTGGCAATCGGCACGAGTAATTAGTTCCCTGGACTGGGATCTCCTACAAAGCTTATTTCAGCCGGCACCACAAACATATGACAATGAAAAGCTAATGGAAGCCGCTAAAATTTGTTAACCTCTTCTGCCATCAATCCTGCTGGTGTTCTGGGCTACAGTATTATGCAAAGATGGTAAATTATTAATTTGTCATTCATCTATCTCGCCACAGTTTTGATAGAATTAAGTGATGCCATTCTTCTGGATAACAATTACAATTATAGCACATCACAAAACTGTGCTAAAATTATTAGGAAAATAGGTAACAACAATCAGGCATGAAGTATTATCCTGAAACATAATACATCTTTAGTCCCTTACTTTTATTTTCAGCTCTGCATACGAAATTTGCATAGGATTCTATCTCCTTCAGTAGTGCACTGATTATTCACACACAACTACATAACCACTACTAGACTGTGTATTTGAGTATTTGTATCGACAACCACTGCCTCATGAGGGGAAAAAAAAAACCAGCTATCTACTCTTCACACATAGAAAACCATCCAAAAAAACCCTGCAAAGCCAAAAATAAACACCTGTGTTTACTAATTGTTACCAGTGAGCCATTTTTGAGAGCACCTACTGGGAAAAATGCATTTTAGAACTAATATAAACCAGTATACCACACAGCTACTCCAGCACACTGCCTTACTAGTAAGAGCAATTAACCACTGCAGTCCCATCCCCAAAGGCAGTGCTGTACCATGCTGACTCTGTACCTCTGCAACCAGGGGGGGACAGAAATATTCCTCTGATTCAGGCAGAACTGACTGCTGGCAGACTGAAGGACTGTGAAGCAAAGAGCCAAGGAGGCAGATTTTGGGGACAGTAGAGCATCTACAAGGGACATTTGAGAACAGGAGTTCCCGGCCCCACAGTAAAGGCTGCCATATGGACTAAAGGTGCTATATGGACTGGATCGATGAACATAAGTACTCAATTAGTCTAAGTGCAAGAGCAACATTGCTCAGGGGATGGGGGATTTATGAATTATAAATCATATGATTTGCATGGATTTGTCAGGGCCCCCTCTAACATGATACACAGTAATTAGTGGTTCCTTAGTAACAATATTGACTGAATGGAAACAAAGCTTTTATATTAAGTGTTTTTTTCAAATAGCATAACCATCATATTGCTTTATTTTTCCAACAGTTTCCCAAATTACCAGGCTACGTACTCAGAATTGAGAGAAAACCTTCCTCTCATTCTCATGCAACTAACTTAATTGTTTAAACTGTACAGAGATGAGATCAAATTTAGAATGATCAATATAACCTGTTTCCTGAGGATTTTGTGTCATGAAAAAAAAGAAGTCACTTCACTGGGGGGCAGTGAGGGAAAGTCTAAATGCTCATTTATCTCCACTCCCAGAACAAGAAACCTGCATTTCCTACCAGTTTCAATGATTAGGACAACTGGAGACAAAACGTATCAACTGCTGTATAGTTTTATTACGGTGTTATAGCAAAGGTATTTTAGGCATGGGAATGACCTATTGGTCCTCATGCCCTTATAGACTTCAATTGAATCTAAACCATACCAGAGAACAATGAGAGGATCATGCAATTGCTGAAGAATTACTTCTTGTAATGTCTTACCTATTGTGTATTTTGAGACACTCTGCCATCCCAGAAAACCAACAGTCAACACACCAGCATGGGTTGTAAAGGGACTGTGTGAGGTAGGGAAGAGAAAAGAAAATGCAAACCTACAAAAGCAATAGTTTGAGAGGTCTTAGGGCTGTCCTCAGGCTACCAGTTAAGTGAGAATGGATTTTAGCACACCACAGAAGCCCCCATTCAGATCCTTAGATGACTGAAGCAGCAAATAAACAAATACAGGACAGAACAGAGAAACAAAGAAATTGAAAGAAAGGCAAAAGAGCACAGTGTTATAGAAATATTCAGAGACAGAGGATGGCTAGGGCTCTAAAAAACCTCTTCTATCTAGAAAGCTATCCAGTCTTAAAGGCAAGAAAACCCACTTCCACAAAAGGCAATCACAACAAACTTAAAAGCAGAGAAGCCTACGTGAAGATACCAAGATAAATTTTGAGATTACACACTCCTTGTCAGAACTGTAACTGCAGAGTTAAGCAGGTGAGTCAATCTCCAAACCTAATCAATCCTTGGTCTCTTCACTAAGAGCATCAGCAAGGCAATCAATCAGTGATGACAATTGCTAAGGTGCAGATGTTCGAACACAGAGACTTAGGCTGAATTAGTTTCACAGAGAGCCAAAAACAGAGTGGCAACACCACTCATGCATCAGGAACAGCAGCACAGATCTGAAAGGAAATCTAAAAGAAGGCACGTCCACGATTTCTCCATCACCAGCTGTACGTCTACTCCAACTTCCGGCTATAATTTACCACACACTTTGGTTGCAATGACTCATCAAACGCAGAATATCAGGTGCTCCTTCTAAATCATGCAAAAAAGCAACAAAAGAATGCAAATAGTGGTGCCTAACTTTGAAGAAAAGATAAGCCAGATTATTTTAATGCTGCTCAGGAACACTTCTTGGTCTACATCTACAACTCTTGCTTCCATGGAAAACATCTCAAGAACTCAAACCAGGTATCTTCTGCAATAGACACAAACATTCTTCTCAAAAAACCCAAAAAACAGAAACAAACCTACAAAAACCCCAACAATACGCATTTGCACTTGAATCACAGAACTGTTAGGGCTGGAATCCTAAGATTCACCCAGTTCCAACCTCCCTGCTGTGAGGGACACCTTCCACTAGATCAGGTTGCTCAGGGCCCATCCAACCCGGCTTTGACCACTTCCTGGGATGGGGCACCCACAACTTCCCTGGGCAACCTGCACCTATGCCTCACCACCCCACAGTAAAGAGTTTCTTCTCAATATCTAATGTAAACCTGCCCTCTAAGTTTGAAGCCATCTACCCTTGTCTTGTCACTCCACGTTCTTGTAAAAAGTCCCCCTCCACCTTTCTTGTAGCCCCTTTAGGTGCTGGAAGGTGCTGGAAGGTCCCCCTGGAGCCTCCTCTTCTCCAGGCTGAACAGCCCCAACTCTCTCAGCCTTTCCTCATAGGAGAAGCCTATGCTCCAGCCCTCTGATCATCTTCATGGCACTCTGGACTTGCTCCAACAGCTCCATGTCCTTCCTGTGCTGGGACCCCAGAGCTGGATGCAGCACTGCAGGTGGGTTCTCACCAGAGAGGAGCAGAGGGGCAGAACTCCCTCCCTCCCCTGCTGCCCATGGGGCTTTGGATGCAGCCCAGGACACATTTGGCTCTCTGAGGGCAAAGCCGTGAGTGCCTATGGCTGGGTGATGTTCAGCCTCTCATCCACCAGCATCCCCAAGTCCCCTCCTGAGAGCTGCCCTCAATCTGTTCATCCCTCAGCATTGACTTGATTGTCAATCCAAAGATAAAAGTGCTGAAGCTCTGGAAAATACTGCAAAGCCTTTCGTGGAGTACCTCCAGCAGACTGCAGGGTATCATGTAATGTAAGAGACTGCCAGATCTTGCAAATTGAACTCCATTGCATTTCCATTCAGCTGGATGTCCAGAATATTAACTAAAATTTCTCATATTTTGCAAGTAATAGTAAAATACAAGGTATGTTCCACTAACAGACTCAATAAAATGTAATTTCACAAAGCAAAAAAAACATTTTCTGAAGCAATTCAATACTCTTGTAATGAGATTTCACAAACTGTGGTCTGAAAAAGCAAGTTACACCAGAGCACACATCGAGCATACTACTAGCTACTTGTCAACAAACATTCATTTAAAAAATATCTTGTATGCATCTAGATGTATTACTGACTTGTAGCAATCAAAAATATGTAACACACCTTGGAAAATAAAACATTGACCTTGATGATGGTAAAGCAAACACTGAAGATGTTAGCAAGCAAGTTCTCAGCAGCACTACCAAGTTCCACATTTCAAGCAGATATCCCATGCACAAATGTTTGCCATGTGGCAAATCTAAATCAGAGTACTGATGCAGTAGGGAAAATTACTTTTTTCAGTAAATCAGGTTCTGACCTGATTCCCACTTTGCCCGTATTACGAAAGCACACAGGAAAAGATTTGATTAGTACTAAGTCAAAGTTGCAGCTAAAATATTACTCGGCCAGCTACCCTCTGTGTGTATTTCACAGCACTTCACTGATACTGTATCTACTTCAGAACATTAAAGATTAATTAAATCCTGGTAAGTGCATTGAGATCTTTGGAACGTTGCCTACATTACCTATACTTTCTTCAGTGGCACAACCTGTTCCAGTTCAACTCCCTCTCCCTCTCCCAGCTGCATTCCTGTAAGCATTTGTGTGGCCACACTAAACCAAATCACAGTAACTAGCTGGGATTATTAGAGTTCATTGTTTTTATTCTGTTTTGTATCAGTGACCTGTTCCCCCTGCAGCCTCACCAGCAACTATGTGACTAAAAATAAAGGAAAGAGATGTGAAGATAAGAGAAAGGAAGGAAAGGATGAAGAAGAATATCAAAAAGACATATCACGTAATCATACTCTAATATTTACGGAGTCTCTGCCTTCTGACGTTATCTTCATTTTCCCCACATACCAACATTCATATTTCATACTTTCAGGATACAGAATTTCACAAATGGAAATAACTGGGAATCCTTAAGAAAAAAACCTCATGTGCAGGCAGGCTCTTAATCTCTGCCACAGTTATTGCTGTAGTAACAGGAACTGGTCATAACAAAGGCCCAAGGCCACTGAGTACAACTTCTTTGGCATAATATCAATTATGCAGAACACTACTGTAATCCATTAAATCAGCAGAGTCTATTTACTTCTTCTAACCCTTCTCCAAGAAAACATTTGGCTTTGTCTACAAAAGAATTTTTTTTCTGTAAAAGGACTTTTGCCTTTATCTATGCTGCAATTTTATCCAAAGGTGTGTGTGGAGAGGGGTTTCCCGGGTTTGCTGAAGGGAGTAGTGTCATTCTTCTTTGCATCTTTCAGAAGAAAGAGATGAGAAAAGCAGACTATGAACTTCAGGCACAACATGCATAGGCTTAGCACAGAACTCTGAGGACTCTACACAGCTGTAGGGGACCTTTGTACAGTTTAAACCTCAGGTGCTTCCAGTGTAGAGGAAAAGAAGGGAACGTCAGCAAGGGAAGCCAGTCTAAACAGATGTTTCATGCTATTTCCCCATATAAACAAGACAGTTTATACAAACAACACAGATCTGCAATTCCTAGATTGTGCATTTTAAAAACTAGTGGAAATGCTGTTAGTATGCTTCTATATAGCAAATAGGATATTATCTCATGGTCTCAGCCATTAGACATCTAAGCTACAAATCCCTGCCCAGGCCTCCTGATTTCTGTTTTTTCATGGAACCATACCAAAAATCCATTCCCACCTAACTAGCATGCAAACAAACCTAGAGGAACAATGCCAATTTCAGATATCACAGAAACTCTTCTCTGCACTGACAAGCTTTGAATTCCTCATTTAAAAAGCAATCCAGAAAAAAATGTTGACTATAAATGTTTCCATCTCCCTTTACGCATTATAAAGCACCATGTCAGGGAAAAGACAAGCCCACCTTTAAGGTGTTGCTGTCCTAGATAATGGTGTTATTAACCTCCAGTTTAAAAACAGTTCTGTTTATGTATGAGTTTATGTATGCTCTTCTTTGATCTTTATTAACCCCTTGCTGGCTAACCACAGTCCCGGCTTTTTGGAGCATTCTTTGAAGTGCTGGCATTCCAGTGCACGCTGATACTTCAAAGAGGGAGCACTTAAGTACATTGTACAGTACTAATCATGTATTCTGCAATCACTGTCTTATCTTAGGCTGATCTTATTATGATCAGTCTAAAAGAAAGCTGCACTTCCAAAGATGTCACCATGAGACACAGCTCAATCTATGTCACATTTCTGTCAAGATTAATAAGAAATTAACTGAAATGAAAACTACTCCACTTTTCTACCAGAAGTTAACATGAAAACTTTCTTCTGGCCTTCAGCAAAATTAATTCAGACATGATTTAGACACAGAAGAATGAACATGTAGCAAATTTGCAGCCGGATGCTTTGGCTTAGTTGCTCATAAATCTTTGCAAATCTCGCACATCCTACACCTGACTGCAGTCAACAGCATTTGTTTTGCAAAGTAACTACAGTTCATACAGTCCCCATTAAACTGCTCTTCATATTGAAAATAACAATAACTCCCGTAATATACAAAAAAGAGGGACACTGCATCTCGCTGGAGGTTTTTTGCTGTTCGCCTGATAATGAGGAATTTTAGCCTGCAGTACTTGGTCACCCCCTTCCTTGCCAAAATGAGCAACAGATTATAAGAATAAATGTTGAAGGATGCAATATGACAAAGGAGCCAGCTCAGTCTTTATCTCCTCAGCCATTCCATTTCTGACACTTTCACCTTAAGCAAATGCTTAAGGAAGTACCTATTTATTTTCCCACTAATTACAGCAACAGCAGGTTCTCTGTGAGGAATAATGTGCATTGAAATATTAGAACTCAGATTAATTCTTTCCAGCAGCTTGGAATTTGACATCATAATCTTTCAGCATTTGTGGATATAATATAGATCAACTTTTGATCAAAATAAGAAAACCTCGTCAGCTCTTTGATTTTGTTTGTAAATTGTTCTGACCCCAAAAGTATTAAACACAGGAATTTCAGTAAAGCTTCTCCCAAAAATCTTATATTTGACCTGCCCCAAACATTTCATCTCTTCTAGAAGAAACAGGATGAAATCACACTCCTATATATCTACACTTTAAGAGCTGTGGCTAACCTGTATCTTTTTTTTATAGCTCTCTTAACAGCTGGATACTTTTCTTGCTTCCATAAAAATGTAATAGTGCACCCCTCTGATTCAACAAATACTTTTCTGCTCTATGTTCTTCTACAGGAAGTTAATTTTTTTTTCTCTTTTGTATGTATTTCTTCAGAGTCCTCTGCCAGAAAGGTCTAAAGTAACTGAGGGACTTTATTTGATTTTTTGGAGGGTTTTTTTTTTGCTTTTGGTTGCTGGGTTTGGTTTTGTTTGGGTTTTTTGAAGTTAAAATTACTCTCTATTAACCAAATTAACTCAGCAATTTAACAACCACCATAGAGAGGAACAACAAAGATGACTGAGACTTAGGTACAACTTTTTAACATAGAATAATAAAGAGAAGACCAACCTCCCTGAGGTCTCTAAACGCCTAAATATCAAAAATACATACACATTTTATCTTTTTATTGTGGACAGAATTTGAGTGCATCTGGGGACACAAGAAAATTCCCCCTTCAACCCCTTGCTTAATCACAAATCAATTTGAACATTCATGTACCTCTGCTCAAAATTATGTACAGGGGAACAGGCAACTCTGTAAGGTTCACAGGATGTTTGGCTACTGTTAAAACAGCATCTTGGGACAGGAATTATCAATTCAGATTGCAGGTTAGGATACTGAAGCCTTAGAGACACCCAACTTGAACATCACCTGCATTTCTCTTACTCTCTGACTAAAATTGAAGCTAACAAAAAAAAAAAAAAAAATCCCAGCCAAAATCGAATAAAATCAAGTATTATTTGATTTAAAGGCTAACACTTCCATCCGAGATTTAATTCAGGATTTAAAATCCGAGGAGGGCAAAATCTGGGAAATTACTTCATTGCGTGATGATTGCAGGAACACATGTAAGAGAGAGCTGAAGTAACTGCAAACATTGTACTGCGCTCTGAGACAGGAAACAATAAGCACAAGGCAGCAAGACCACTGAGAAGCACATGGAGCAGGACTCCTGTTAGCACAGCATCCCGAGGAAACAGCAACAGGACTCAACTCCCTTTAAAAAGGCTTAACTTATTAAATATACTTCTCCTTTGAAAGCCTTGCAAACTGTCTCTAAAAATAAAAACACAGCACTGGATTATGATGAAGCACCATTTCCTGGACCACACAGAGAATTCTGTATTTACTGAAGGTTTAAAGAGAGGAAAAAGTTGCCTGAAAACACACCTTCTCTTCTGTTCTATGTGATCAACAAAGCAGGATGGCAATTCATAGGTGCTGCAGAGGGGGGGCAAATTCAAAACTGTTACTTGACAGGCTCCAATCAAAACTATTTAAGCTACTGAACTGCCTCTTGAGATCCACTGATGCCCCAAGGGTCAGGAAGGCTCTGAAGCCCTCGTGACATTAACAAAACAGAAGTGGGAAGCCGTCCTTATTGATGTTACAAAACCTACCAAACGACTACTTGCAGTAAAGCATGAGCAACGTTGTAAGTGCCAAACCACTCAAGGTTCCTTTGATAGAGTAATCCAAAGGTTTAGCCCAGGATAAAACCTTGTACACTGACACTTCAGAAGCTGCTAACTGAGAAGAAGCAAGTTCTTTTCTACAGCTACCCCAAGAGAGAAATGTAACTTGGTAACAAACACTTGGACTGATCAAGACAAGAGATATCGTAATATTCTTTCCTCCACATATTCCTACTATAACCTCAAGACTAATACTAAATGTTAAAATCCAACATTATAGAACAGCATTGATAAAAAGACTGGAAAATAAAAGCTTAAGAAGCAACAAGACAGGAAATGTTTCCTGTTTCATTTCAGTGATTTAAACGTGAGCACAACACCCACATCATCTTCACTCTCTGCGTTAGCACCCACAGAGACACATGTTCAAAAGACAATGAAATTCCTTCTTCAGGGGAGCTATTGCCTCTCTTGACAGGGCTTCCAGCTTCTCTCTCTTCATCTAGCTACTCATTTATTTAAGAGAAATTCACAAAAAAAAACCCCAAACAAACCACCACACACACAAACCACCAAAACAGTAGGAAAACCAACATACCTCTTTAGGTTCTTTCCTAGCATTGAAACAACTTGCTCAGCATTAAGCAGTTCTTCTCAACACAGCAATCCCATCATAGAAAGGAATGAAATAGAAACAACACTGTCACTCCCAATAGGAAACAACTCAACACCACTAAGAAACTCATAATCAAAGAGGAGAACCAGGGGCTCTGGAATAACTCACACGGGGCTGCAGGCAAACCCCATCACTCCACTGGTGCCACCAATCACTCCACAGGTGCCCTGTCCCTGCAGAGGGGGGACATGAATGCACCCAGAGGACAGAAGGAGTACAGGAATGTCTGTACCTTTTCTCACCAAAGGTCTAACCTGAAATTCTGCATCCCAAAATGTCAGGGGTGGCTCAAGGAAGAGCAAGATCGATCCACTCATGTACAACTTCTCCCCACGCACTCTGCCAGTTTCCAACTATTTTCAGCTCAGGGAATTTCCTGAGTCTAATGTGGTTTGTCTATTTATACTCCTTCTTCCTCCTGATGTATTTCTCTTCCAAGTACTCATCCACAGTGGAGAAACAGACTTCAAACAAATCCAAGTATCAGTGCCCTCAACCCCCAAACTTGGGAAGAATGACTGCAGTGAAAAACAACAAGCTGGAACTGTGCACATTTCTGGGAATTTCGGTTTTAACGTGTCCCTTCAGCATCCAGGTAAGGCACTCTCCAGAAGCTTCCGTTTCTGGACTACAGATTACCACCTGTGTGTTTATAAAACCAAGTATCTGTACAGTGCTACTGCTAATGATCACTAAAAACTATAGTTGGGACATTGAAAAGGAAAATCTTTAGGTATTAAAGAAACTCCTAACAAAACTATAAACTTCCTATTTAAAATCTGGAATGCAAATGTGAGAACAGAACAGTTCTCTGTAATAACCACACAATTCTCAACATTTTTTGCTGGAGATGTTAATTCTTGTTTCATGTAAATTCTTCAGAGAAGATTATTTAAGACCACGCCACTTTTAAATTACGGTGCAGATACTTATAAGCATAATTTAGGTGTACTGCACCATAATGCACATTTCCTTCCTTGAACGTAATCTCCCTCCTGCATACATAAACTGTATCTGTAATTATCTCTAGTCACACCTTTCTCCATTATTCAGCTGTAGAAATAATCATGTATTGTCCCTGCTAAACTCAGCTAACTTCTTTCTTCTAGTAGTCAGTGATGAAAAAATGAAAGAACTCAAACATTTTGATACAGTTTGTAACACAGCTTCTCCAAGAAACCTTGTTTACCAAGTATGTTAAATCCATCACAGAAAACACCCATAAAGACAAGTCATGGTAACAGACTTGAAAAGCAAGGATTTTTTGCAATTAGCTTTCCTCCTGATAGAAGAGCCAATTCAGACTGACACTGAAAATCAAGAAAAGACTGTTTCATTTCATCATGAAAATTGAATGTTTTCACTTTCCAAAATAAAAAGCCTATGTATTTTGTAAGAGATTTCAAGAATAAGATAAAATGAAATGTTTTCCATTGCTGTAAAAACACTAATGTTTTCATGAACAGAGCCCTAGAAAGCACAAATATCATTAATTTACACACAAACCAGTTTGAGGTTTTTTAAGTGCCTTACGAATTTTAATTTGGACTGTCTCAAGTACAGAATATACACACAGCTACTTGTACTAGAGTTTGCAACTAAAAATTAAAAATATACTAATGAAAACAACGGCAAAAGGACTCAAATAAAACCTGATCTTCTGCTACAACTTCTCAAGGTCACAGGATTCATTTTCAGTACCATGCACCATTAAAATTTACTTTGTTGTACCAGTCACTAAGAGGGATAGAGAATATGGTTTTCACAAAAGGGATGCCTTTCATCTAGACTTGCACCCTCTTTATAGGGAATAACTTCGCTAAACTTTGGAAATGAAATACATGTGTGAAGCTATATGGGCAAGCAGCAAATCACAGCAATAGCTACAGATTACTTACCAAACCATATGATAGAAGTAACCAATCTTTGATACTAATCGCTGCAAGATGGTATTTTCCCCAAAAATTTCCCATGAGGAAAGGGGGCAGTGAGAGGAAGAGACAGACTTGCAGTCATCACAGAGATTACAGCACAATGTACAGGATTTGGAGGAGAAATTTTAATTTCTCTTTACTATATTTTAATAACTGGTAATAAAATTTGTCAAGTCAAAGTCAGCTATGTTAAGGGAACTTCAGTTTTGTCACACAGAAGCTGTTGCCCAAAGTATTGCATTGGTGGGTTCTGAACAAAGCTGCCAAATACAGGCCAGCTAAGAGCTTTGGAACTCCACAGCCTGTATACAATCAGTTGGTGTTTGCTGATGGCAAAACACCTTCGAAGATGCTGCCCATCTCTCCCTGGGTTGTGCCTCTCAGGCTGCCCCCATCACACCCAGACCGTGACCTCGTGTACACCAAACCCACCGGGAACAGTCTTGGGTTCTGTCCATGACAAACATGCACTAATCCCAAAGACCAACAAATAACAATTCCTCTTATCCAGAACTTTATCTACTACAAATAAATAGTAATAACAATAATAATAATAATAATAATAAAAGAAATCTCTGAAATATTTTCTCTTTCTTTAAAAAAATTTCTCTGAAGTGGCTACTCCGGAAAGATCAAGACACCGAGACAAAGAAAGTTGTAGTTATCTTTCATCAGTGCTACCTCCCCAACAACATAAGCAGCACAAAGAAGAAAATTGTTTCACCAAATACAGGAGAGACAAAGAGCCTATGATGCTCCAAAGAAAGCATCTTGATGTGGAAGTCATGGAAGATACGAGAGGGGAGGGATTATGTATCTGCTGGGGATCAAGCAGAGAAAAGAGTTGGGAATCAACTGGACAAAAGGGGGGCAAAACCCAGGTCTGGCTGGACAAAAACCCTGGAAAAGTAATACAAGGTCAGAAAAGAAACCCGATGAAGAATTATTGAGGACAGAAAATGCAGGGAGGCAGGCAAGAGCAGAAAGAAGGGTGAGGGGGAGAATATTTCTCCTATAATGTCTGTACTAGGACAATGTGATATAAGTGATGCTATTTCTACTGCTCCCTGAAAATTGGACCTCATAATCTTAAACCTGTGCTACAATATTAGTCTGGTGCACCTTTGTTCTGTTTCAGAACACATACTGTGTGTATGTGAATACTGAACACAGTGTTTCCACTTCCAAAATTTCCCTGCCATGAAGTAATCTTGCAGCTGCTCCTTAAAACAGCAAAGATCTCAATCATACAAGTTGTCCCACCTACCCTACCATTAAAAAAAAAAATTAAAATAAATATACCATCACTCAGCTAAAATCACATCTTAGCATCTTCAGCAGCAGTAGCAAAGGCTTTATGGAAGACAACAAACGAATTAATACAAAATGCTTTTTAATGATGCCACTGCAAGGTTCTTTAAGCAAGGATAAGTAACACTGCTTATATTGTCTTTTAATGTTTGAATCAGGAGCTGCTGCCTTAATCTGACACACACCACAGTACAGCAAAGCTGGAGAGTGTTTTTAGGAGCACAGTGCAGAAATAGGAAAAACCCCAAACCAACCTAACACAAAAACCCTTTAAAATGACTGACGAGGGCCACAAAGCACATTAGAGTGGGTATTGGATAGAACTGCAGGCCCTGGTTCACCGTTTTGATATGGCCTTTCTTTCATCTGTCCTTAAAATGACAATCTCTCAAATATTTATTTTTAAGGGTGCATCAAGGACTAGTAAACATCCAAGCTGAATCCTGCAGTTTTCTTATTCTTCAAAAGTTTAGGAACAAAAAATATTTGCCTTCCTAGGGTAGACAGGGTGCTCATGCAGGTTATTTGGTGTGCTTGTAATTCAGAAAATATTGTTTCAGTAATCAAATTTTAACAGAGTTATTTAGAACCAGAGAACATTATAGATGTATAACAAACCCCAGAGATACTAATAGCATAAAATAAATCCAGTGATTAACTCTATGGGGTTTCAGTGTTTTCATTTCTTTTGTTTGTTTATACATAAATAAAAAATTATATATTTATTTTAAAAGAAGCATCCTTGCATTGCAAGGATTACTGTATGGTGAAACAGCATTCCCCCCCTTTAATACACTATTACCCACAGCCATATGCTTTGTGTTTCTAAGTATCATTAATAAGGAAGTTGCCTTAAAGCCCATTCAAGTAACGGGTCAATATTCCTAGATCTGACATACAAAAGGACTTCTAAAACCAAGGTTGTCAATTTTTTTTTTGTTTATTTTATATCTATTTTTTGCTCTTGCTCACCCTCCTTTGAAGTTAGTCTTCAAAGCTTCAATATCACTAGGAATGCAGCATTAAGGATTTTACGACACTGTGCTACTTAAACTTTTATTGTTTTGTTGCAAAATCATAATCAGAAGGATTAGGCTCTTGTATTTGGCTTTTTGTTTCTCTCTTTTTTTGTAATTTACTTTTTTTTTTTAATTCCAATTCCAGCATGCCATAAATCTGTAGCATGCCCCTTTCAGTCCTCTCACATTGACAAAATAATGCAGTTTACACTTAAACATGCTCAAGAAAAAAAATTAACATTCTTTATCATTTTCTAGCAGAGACAGTTAATACTCTCAGGCTACATTAATAGAATCTTTCTGCCATTGTAGAAAGTTTGATAGCACTCTTATTTCAATGTCTGAATTTTTCTCCTTTTTTTGACAAAGACAAATGATTGCCATCAATCAAGATCCAATCGGGTATACACAGAGTCAAGCAAATGCATCACTCTTTACTGGTTTTCCTGCTATTTGTGCAGGCTTTGCTTCATATTATTTTATAGAATGATCAAAAAAGCAGCCATAAGATAGATCATTCACACCCACTGTAAAATTAACTTTCATGAATAATGAGAGTTTTAAACCCCAGATAATGTATATGTTATACAGAAGATATTGCTGGAGTTCATTTCTGGCTAGAGATTATGTAAATGATACTATATGACCTTTATCATTACAAACAGGACATGCAAAACACATATTATTTCATACATCATTCTAAAGTAAGTCAGAACCTAAAAGAGAATCAGTCATTCATAATGTTCATGGTGAAGTGCTAAGGTTGCAAGAAAATGATATGAAGTACTCGTGATATTTTTGACTACTCCTCCTCTGAACCTGTTACTTATGTGCTCTAAGCATACAAGAAATAACAAAAATGAACCTTAGCCCTTTGTTTCTTATAAAGAAAATCAGTATTTTGTTGCTTGATAAAGCCATTTATCTCAAGACTAAACTATGCTGATAATAACCACTTATGTCAAAGTCAATGACATTGAATTAACAGTAATACATATAACTGTATTTACAGAATGAATGAATAAGTAGTTTAATTTTTTTTACACAAAACAATATTTTAAATCACTTTCCTTATGTTAGTTCCTTATTACTGAACAATGAGCTGAGCAAAGTTAAATTGCTTAAAGATTTCCTAAAGATAAAAGGTACCATTCACCGTGAAGGCTGGACAGTTGATACACATATGGAATCAATGACGAACTCTAGGAAAGATCTAGCAAACCAAGAAACCCTCAGACTGCATTGCTCCAGACTTCTCTTTTCTGCACCAATGAGGAACAAAAAGAGTATGAAATGTGGTTTAAATTTTGAGGCTTACACAGCTCTTTAGTATGCAAAGGCCTTTATCAAAAATATCTAAACAAATCTATTTATACAAAATTACATATCATTATTTATATTTATATACATTGACATCTCAAATAGCCATCAAAGAAATTCCTATTGCCAAAACATCAGGTCTTTGGTATCAGCAAGCAATAAAGTGAAAAATTCAGTTAAACGGGCTCATATCATCCTTATGTCAGGAAGAATACCTTGCCACGGAGTTTACCAGTTCAACCTTCAAACCTTCTGCCTACCATTTCTTTCATCTAATCCTAACAGAGTCACATCCCTCTGACAGAGAGGTTCAGTAGCTTCTGATGATCTGCTGGATCACAGCACAGCTTTAGATACTCATCCCACACCACACTTTACACAACAAGCAGAGATTAAGGCTCAGCCCTGATTCATTTCACACTCTGGTACTGCTTCTCCAGTGTAAGTACATTTGTAACACTTGTCCTTCAATCTCCACAGTCTCTCAATGGACTATTCCTCTTGTTACTTGGGAGGACAATCCCTTTTCACTGCAGCCACCTGAAGGCACGTAAGGGAGGAGATGGCTAGAAAGGATGGCTGCAGTTTTCAGAGAGAACACAGAACCTAAATGACATTGAGTGAAATCCCAGCACAACGACATCAGAATAGCTCCTTAGGAATTGTCATTCCGTGCACAAAATGGTCCGAAGGTCTCCTGAGAGCAACAGTAGGGAATTCTCCAGTTAAAAACTGCTTCACAATACATACAGGGCCCAAATGTGGTTGAGTAAATAACGTAAGTTCTGAACCTCAGAAAACTTTTGAGCTCTTGACTTTTTAACAACTCTGTTAACACTGGGCATTGGAGTGAGGAATAGATGATTCTCTCTACATACCCTTCTCCCACTGGGGAAACGAGAAACAAGGACAGGAAGCAGAAAAGGTGGAAAATAATAGAAATTAGCTATTAGCTGGAAAATCACCAGCAGTTTAGATTTTGTAGAAATCATCACCAAAAAAATCAGCTTTATGAAAGAAGATAACCTTTTGGTCGAATGAATTTTATTATTGAATACTTGCTGCCTGTACAAGGGAGCAGTTGCCCGCAGCCATCCTGATATTTACATAACGTATTTTTTAAAACAAATTTGTACAGCAATTTTCTTCCAAAGGGCCAGTGCAGGGCAGACAAGACCGTGTGACACTCAGAATTTCAAAACTGCAGCTGAATTGTTGTGGCCATTCTACCACACACTTTGAAAAGCCAACACCCTTATTGAGCCCACCTGAGAATCACAGAAATTCTGTCCGAATGGACTTCCCAACAGTATCACCAACATCTATACACAGACACGATGCAATTCAGCAAAAAATACAGAAAAAAAGCATTTATATGTCAAAGTACTCTGTAGGCTTATCACATGAAAGATTACAGCTGCATCTTCAGGCTGATACACACAATTTTCACCTTCGTAACTAGAACGATTTCAGTACTCATATTTAGTATTTGTATTATATACCCAAATGTAGATAGCTATCCTTCTCCCTTTCACTGACATTTGGATATAGGGAATTCTCACTGCACCCTTTTCTGAAGCCATTGCTTTCATCAGCTGCAGCTCTTGGTTTCTAGAGCTCTCTGTTATTTTCACACCCCATTCCCCTCTTGCTCCAGAATTTTTTTGGCCATCTTCATGTCTCTTTCCACCAAGAAGGGAATGCCTTTACGCACTTCTTCTCACTTTCCCTGCCATTTCTTTTCAAGCTCTAAAATTGCCCAGTGAAGCTGAGTAAGGCAATGGAGTGTAGAAACATGGGTTTTAAGTCATCATTGACTACTTTTCTGTTTGGGTTTTACTAGGTCATTTGATGCCAACATATGTGCTAATCAGACACCAGAAGTCCCATGTACCACTCCTTTACCCCTCTCCAGTTTCCTAATTACCTCACAAATATTATTGTTCTAATTAGTCATGGCTGTCATGCTTCTCCATGAAGCAACTTTGGCCATTCTGCCAGAGCTGCAATTGAATCCGTGGCAGCATCATCTACCTTGACCACGGCACCAAAGAACAAACCCAGGGGAAGAAGAAGAGAAAACTCTCTTCAAGTGGTAAAAAGAGGGGTCAAATTACAGACCAAAAAGTGAGAACTGCATTATGTAGTGTAAATATATTTTAATTCAACCACTGAGAAAAAAACAACCTGTTTTTATCTTCCTTCTCCATGTTCTGAATTCGTCAACACACAAAGCACTGACATAAATTGGGTATTTTCCCTCCATTTCTCACATGCAATTCCAAGAAACTGTCCTGTTTGCATTAGCTAGAACAAACGCAAATTCCCCCTCTTAAAGATGGAGACGTGAATAATTTTCTAATACATGCACCTGAAAAAAAAAGGAAACTAAAACAAAAGATGGTGTGCAAAAGACAAAAGAAGTAGAAGTAAGGAAAACAGTCAGTTTTACTTCTCAACTATGTTTTTTATTTCTTAACAATTTATTCATATTCTCCTTTTCACTAGCATCCTAAATCTCAAGTGGTCTCTCAGATGATTTCTTAATGTATTAAATGCCACCAATTATACATATATTTAATAATGTGTCATTGGGTAATTTACTTAATAGAGGTTGTGCAGGATTTACCTTGCCTGTATTAGAAACTCAAAGTCAATAGGAGAGAAACTAAAGATATTTTTTTTGTTGTTTTTTCTTTAAATTGCATCAAAATAGCCCTGCTCCTCAGCCTGAGCACATATAGGGATCAGATATTCCAGTGTAAGATAAAAACATGTCAGATTTAAAAGTATAGTTATCTGAAACAAAATTGGCCACACAGCATGAAACAAATTAATGATGTCATGTAACGGCAGTATGCTCCAGCCAATTTACTACTTTTTTTCTTTCTGAAGGCTTGCCTTCTGTTTAAATAAGAAAAAATTGTACTGTCATCAGTTCTGTTCAAAGAAAAAAACAAAACTGCAAAGCCTAGATTTTTACACAAAAAAATCCCCCACAAAAATAATTTTCATAGTCAATTATAACATACTTGCAGGAGGAACTGAGGGCAAAAGTTACCTTGGTCAGGGAGAAAGGCATGGGAGTTCAATGTCTGCCTTGTTCTTGGACCTAAACAACTTTTAGATTGATGTCTAACAGCACATTCTCCATACAGCAAAAACAGCAGTTTGTATTTCTCAGTGCTTGCTTGCTTCCTTGTTTATATATTTCAGATTTTTGACCAAACAGAAGACATGTAATGACTTAATCCCGAAAACACTCCTCAAATGGTACTATGTGTATATCTTGTAATTGAATCAATAAATTTTCATGGCCCAGTGTTTACCTTTTGCTGCAGAATGAACTGTAGCACAAGAACTGGTTACAGCCATTATACTGCTAATGTGGCAAATACTGTGGAGTCAGTTTGAGTAAACTCTACAGGGTTACAAGGTCAAAATAAAAGACTGCATAATTTATCAGATCAGGCAAATCATTTTGAAAGTACAGAGTTAAGTGCGGCATTAGCCCGAGATTACCGCCTTTCATGAATAAAGGTTGGAATCCGTGTTTATTCAGTCATACTACGGATGGCATGGCCTGTGTAAACTTCATTCATTTAAAGAAACCCTGACACTGTCACTACTTAAAACAGTGGAACATAAGTGATACATGTTGTTCTTTCAGGATTACCATCCCAAACCATCTAACATTGCTGACCTTTCAAAATAAAAAGTCCAACATTACTAAAAAATAACCTCAAGCAACACTACTGTTACAGTCTTTTTCTCCCACAAAGTTTTGTGACAAATTCAGTCACAAAAACCCCAAAACCATAATATTTTCTTTTCAATACAAGCTTACTAAAATATGCTGCTGCTATCTTTCCATGGCATATAAACACATGAAAAAACAAGGAAGCCAGCATGAAGGTCACCTAAACCTCATAATATTTCTGACTTTTTTTGCAAAATTTTACTGCCAGACTCAATTTCAGACCACTTTTAGTTTTGTCCTCAGCACTGTAACATCCATGTCTTCCTACTGCTGTCCACCAGTTAAAAATTCAGCATAATTTTAGCAAAATTAGCTGTATGTGTAATGGAGAACTAAAAAAGCAAGATAAAATCAATTAAAACTGTGATAATACATCCTGAGAGTGCAAAGAGGCTACACTATTTTAAACTGTTGGGGGGCTTTTTGTGACTGGTGGTTGGTTAGCTGAATGCATGCAAGTAGAAGATCAGTGGCACTTGAACTAATATTTCATCCCCAAATTTATTAAAAAGGAAATTAATGGAGAATGTTTAAATGTTTTCAAGTTAAAAGGTGGAAATAGAAAGGAAAATGTGTTTGGGCATGAGAATAGGAAAATATTTCTAAAAATAAGCAGCCATACTATGGAGACTGACATGCCAACTCCCTATCTACAGGGAGAACACTGATCAGCCTCTATTCCACAGTGAAAGCATTTTGCATTCACCTAGGAAGAGAAAATTCAAGGAATTTTCATTTATATTGTGCAAAGGCAACCCCTTCATGGAGCAGCAGAAGCCAGACATCACTCAATTCCCCACTCTCCTGAATACAGCACTCAGCTCCTGAAGAAATACTCTTTTGGGAAACACTACTGTAGCCAACCTTACGTGAACAAAGGAGCCACCCTGGCCATGCCTAGGAAAGGTACAACTCATGTTTTGCCTGGTGCTCAAGCTTTTATCCCGACTGTCTAATTACGGTTTGGTCAGTCCTTCACATGTGTGGGTAATAAGAGAGTTATCTGCCAAAATTCAGTATTATTGAATTACTGAAAATTATTGAATACCAAGCAACGTTGAAACAATGTTATTGTTACTATCAATAACAAAAAGACTGCTCTTTAAATGGACTCATCTCTACAGTCCACAGCACCAGACTGTTTACAGTTACCTTTGAAAACACTCAGTAGGAAAAATCAGATGAAAATGGCACCAGTGAGCCAACTCCTACATCACAAAGATAATGTAACCTCAAAAATACCACGCTTGCATATTTTTCCCAAAGTTCTCCTGTAGTTACACATGGGCAATGCGTATTTTTCAAGGGAAAATAGGAGGTGCCAGAAAAAAAGAAATGATGACTATTTGCATAGAAAGATTTTACAAGACGTAATAAACTGCTACCTTTATGAGAGCTTACCAGGAAAATCAGGGAAGAAAGAAATCTTGTTTATTACACTACAACAGAAAAATAAATCATTTCAGACATAGAGAAAGTGCACATATTAAATGAGTGTGTATTTGGTGATTTTAACATACAGAACCATATTATCTCTATCATCTCAGATACTCTCAGTTACAGCTTTCTACTTGTTGAGAGAATAATGATTAATTGCGCAAGAAAGTTGAACAAATAAAAAAGGAATGGGAACACCAAAAACAGGAGAAGATAAGAAGTAAAAGAAGAAATGAATCAAAGAATGACACAGTATCACAGAGTTTGAAGAATGACCAGTCTCAGAAAGTTTCCCTGTACCTCTTCAAGTACTCTAATACGAACTGTGGGAGGAAAAAGACATTCAGGGAATATGACGAAAATGTGGTGTTGGCAAACGATTCATAGCTACAGCAGACAGATGTATCAGAAGACTAAGAAATAACCAAGTTCAAAAGAAACCCAATGGGATTAAGGATATGGGTCAAAGAGGGAAAGAGGGATTAAAGAAGAAACATGCCAGAAAGAAAACGTTTACAGTGAGCAGCAACAGAAGCAAGGAAAGAGAACATGCCCCTGAGCAACATTGCTTAGCTGCCTGAAAAGAAAACCAGCTTCATTCGTCTGGGATTTCCTCTCATCAGATAAAAGTGACAGTAGCAGTGCAATCTGATTTCTGTATATAAAGGCACTCCAAAGATAACTATGCAAAGGAGAAACATCTGCTCAGCATGCAGCAGACCACCTCTGCTCTGGCAGGGGAAAGGTACCATGGGCAAAGGACAAGAACATCAGCAACAGCTGCGCTCACTGCAGACTGGAGAGGCTCAATTATCTCTCTTCTAATCACTGTCTCACCCCTGCTAACAGGAATTGTGCGATGGGCAAGGGCCTATAGGTAAAGGGTTAGATACAGGCAACGTTTCTGAGGCTATTTAATAGTTTGGAAAAACATTTCAGTAGTCATGGTACAGCCCACATATAGATAGAATACATAGATCTAGTGAAGAGAAATTAAGTGTAAATCCTGCTCTTCCACCAGACCGTTCACAAGTAATAAAAAAACCCTCAGGGCAAGGGGTGGTGGTGGGGGGGGGAGAATATTTGAGATTTGCCAGAAATATAAGCTTTCAGGTCAATTTGTGATGAGTTCAAAAGAATGCTGACAAATCCCAAACACTTTTAATAAAAAGCTTGAAATAAGAATGGACATAAATACATCCTTTGATTACTACTGTAAAACATTTTTTTAAATTTTATTTATTTACTTTTAAGTTATCTTTATACATTCCTCTCAAGACTGATACAAAACAAAGACATAATTCTATTGTCTTCATCCCTACACATGACTGCTCTTCAGGCTTTCACAAACTAGCAAGAAAAGTGACCAAAGGAGAAAAGGGGAAAAAAAGAGTTAATGCTTTTAAAATGTACATATAACACAGCTGCATGAATTGTGTACTTAAATTTGGCCTCAATTAATCTCTGATCTATTTTAACCTCATTTGCAAGCTGTTTGGGACACAAAATAGGTCTTCATATTTTGCTCACTATCACTACAAGGTAACTGGAATGCTGAATAAATGACTGAAAAGAATTCTCTTTTGCAACCACTCATTACTTAAAATTGGCAGAAACCAAAGTAAGTTTTTTTATTATTTCAAAAATTCCAGAAATTTCAGGAATGGAATCAAATTTTTTAAAAATTACCACTTCCTGCAAAAAAAATTTTCATTAAAAAAAATTCTGTTCAATCCTCCCTGACATGCTAATGGAAAAAAACCCTAAAAAACTATTTCAAAATCAAAAGAAACATTTCATTCCAAAAGCACAAAAACTGTACACTTAATTACATCAGCAATATGATTCTTTTCTGTCCTTTGTACCAAAAACAAACCTTGCAATCTGTAGAAATGTCTTTGCTACATCCACCGAGGCTTTTGGTTCATCTTCCAAGACTGTGATGATACCAATGATCAAATGTTTGTCTTTTGGAATAAACTCTGTACTGATAAAATAATGCTTTGAAGTAACCAATAATATAATTGTAGTGCATTTAAGTCAGTTCCAATTTCCCCATAAAATATGCTGAACACCTTGCAGTGCTACCATATTGACTTACTTCAAGTAATATCAAATTTCCTAATGTTTTGTGCTAAGGAGAGCATGGTATGAAATACCTCAGAATAAATCCCACACTGGAAACGTTTTAAGACAAAGAACAACCTCTTCCACTGACATGAATGGACAAATAAAGGGGAACAGAAGGAAACCTGGAAAGAAAGTCAATTCAGCGCTGATAAGACAGCCCCAGCATTTCTCCTTCCAAGATTTTCTTTCTTCTCTTTCTCTTTTAACCCTTCACACAAGTCTCTCCAGACAGATCCTTGGTCTAGTTTTACAAGGCACAGTGAGACACACACACATGCAGGAATGTTCCTTCCACCTCAAACTTCTGCAGCAAAATAGAGCACTGCAGCAAAACTAACACAGACTTTCTGCTGTATGTGACAAAAAACCAAAAAGCAGGAAATGTTAACACATCTGTACCATGGAAGGGAAAGCTACCTGATTTCACTTCATCATAATTTTTACTCTAAAATAGTTTTGCCATTGTCCAATCAAACTACATACACACACCATTATGGCATCCAGTCATAATTTTTTTTTTTAACAGAATGATACAAGCAATTGATTCATACAACAGAAAAAATATGGGTAATTGCTCTGGAAGCCCAATGCTAAAATTCTACACATCTCTGTCATCAGCCTTTTAATTTTTCTCCCAGTTTGTGTTGTGCAACAGACAATGATGCAGGACAACACACTGACAGCCATCACACACTGCACCACTTCAGTCCTTCATTTAAAATGCTTGATACTGTGCACCAAGTAACCTCTTTTAGCAATTTACTTTAGTACTTTTCTCCTTGTATGATCAATTTTCCATAGCCTCTTTAAACATTTCATATAAAACCTCAAGAGGTGGCTGCTGCCCCACCTACTGCTAATGAATTCAGGTGCCATTAGAACTGCCAACCTTGTAATGGTCTGTTCCTTTTTTCCTTCAGGAACATTAAAACCATTACATCTCTCTCTGTTTGCCTTACACCAAATAAACAGCTGCCTTAATTATTCCAATTTTGCATCTTTACCCTTTGCTCCATAAATATGCACAGCTTCTACCAATACATCTTTATCCAAAACACCTTAATAAATCAAGTGGTGACAATATTACACACTCTTTCTGCTATTTAAACCATTTCAGACATGGAAGACAAAGAAGTACTTCCTTTTTATACCCCAGACATGAAAGAGGGTGTGGACAGGCCAGCTTTATAGCACAACATCCAGAAATGTGTCAGGGATAGAACTTTCCTGGGCAGATACTAATTTGCTAGATATCTTCCCCAGCATTTGGTGCTGTTGAAAAAGAACGATTTTCATTACCAGAGAGGGATGCAAATTTTACAATCAGTGTTACTATTACTGTGACAACTGAGTTTGCTCTATCCAATTAGAAGTCAGAGGGAAAATACTGTACAGCCAGCATCAGTAAATCTGACCAACCAAAGGTATAATCATTTCCAAATGACTAAAATAGAAAGAAAACCTTAAGGAAAAAAAATTGTATCTATTATCACTATGCCTAAATAGGATCATTCAACCCTCCTGAGATAAAGTTATGTATTGAGTGAGTGTCTAAACACTAAGAAAATTTGTGAGAAGAGAAATGCAAATGGTTTCCTAATTATCTACAGCCTATTAACATGCAATCCTGATTACTAGCAATTAAAATCTCCTTAAATTTTATGACAAAAGTTCATTGAAACGTTGAAAATTATATGCTAATTATTGCACTGTAATGCACATGCATAGTGTGTATTCTGACTACAGACACAATAAATAACGGAATATTGTGCACAGTGTAACTTGAAACTCAACTTAAAAATGCAACATGCTGATTTCATATTGCAAAAATCCTCAAAGCACTCATTAAACCATATTAAAGAGTCTTATAAGAAATAGTGCTTGTCAGTGTTATCCTATTGCAAGGTTATCAGAATACACTAAACAGTATAACAAAGTCTAAATAAAGAAATTAATATTTAGATCATAAATAATTTTGCCTGTGTCTAGGCTACAAAAAAATTCTCTGTTTACCCAAACAATTAAACGTCTTTTGGGGAGCATTTTGGAATAAATATTCCTTTCTCCTTGAAGAAAATAGGTTTTCAGTTTCTCCACAGGAATCAAAGATGGTTTGACATTCAGGAACCCACATTTTAAATAAGAACCTACGTAATTCTTTAGTCTACGTCCTGAACAAACCCTGAAATCAGAAAAGTGGAAACCAGAATACCATCCCAAAATAAGACCACTTATAACTGAGCACTTCTTCAACATCATTGATCTGCCTCATCTTGCAGCCCTACTAAATCCTGAAATATCAGCAAGACTATTTGTTTGCTGGTCCTCAATATCCTTAAAAAAATATTACCTTAATCATAATTAATTAAGAAGAACTGTCTCTTGATGTTTTCCTGAATGGGACCCCTCTTTCTCCCATTTCTGTTCTATATGTCTCACTACCTCCATTTTCATAGTACTGGTTACTGTATTTTGAAACAATATTTTGGAACTAATCTTGCTGATAAAAAAGTTCCCCTTTATGCATTTAGGTAAAAACTTTAAAGAGAACTATTGAGGATGAGTTTCAAAAGAGAAGAAACACTACTCTAGCAACATCTCTTTGTTCTTTTATGACAATCCATTTTCCTTTCAACACTTCAGATCGTTTTTAGATGCTTAAACAGTCTAGACATTAGTGGTGTTGAATAAAGCAAGCAGTCACACCTGTCATTATTAGCATATTTTCAGAGGTGTAACCTACCCAACACAATCTTAAAATCGCTGGTATTATTCCCTTTGAGAAGGCTCTTAGATAACCTGCAGCACACAGACACAGAGAACCTTCTGGGGGACACACAACAGAATAGAAGGGATTAGAAATAGGGAGGCCAAGAGCAAAAGTGGGGGTCTGAAATAAATTGCCATTTATCTGCACATATTTGCATGCTACTAAAATCTGATCTGGAGAGCAAGAGGTGGGATATTTAATTTTAGATTTGTTTTCTTCTACAGATGGCTCAAAAATATAGCAAATACGCACAAAATTATGGTAGATTACCCTACATCCCAGAACAGAGCTCTGTAGAGGGCATATGAAAAATATGCCCTCAGTAACTTAAGAGAAGCCAGAAAATCCTTTTCCAAAAAGCATTGTTTAATCTCCCCCCAAAAAATTTGAAACACTGAACTACAGGATAAACTCAGGCATTTGAAATCCATTTGCAACTACCCTTAAAAAACCCCTAGCTAATATGCTGGAGTTTGGGATGCAAGTCATACATTTGAGATTAGAATGAGGTTGTAGGTCACAAAGCTGTCTCAGCACAGGGTTCAAATATAAACATACATAAACTGGCTTCTGTGCCAGACTGGAGAGATTTAGTACCTTGACACGTTCTGAAAAATATATAGGGACACCAAAAGCAATAAATATAAACCCAAAAGTGGCAATCATATAAAGTCCTGAGAGTTTAATATTAATAGAAGAATCTAAATTTTATACATGTTTTCCCCTCAGTTTAAAACCCAGATTCCATTTTGCTGAAACTTTTGAAGTTTACAACAGGAAAAAAATCTCTAGACTCCTTTACTAGTAAACAGTTATTTTGGTTATATGATGGTATTTTAGGAAATACGTTAACAGCAGGAAAAACCGGGGGTAATGTACATCCAGAGCCAGTGAAAATGAATGTGTGTGGGTTCAGTCAAGTCTTTGACTGTCATGTAGCTTTAAAGTTGGGCCCCAGAAGAAATCATTCATACCGGGACAACAAAGTACCATGGTCAAGATCAGAGTACTTTTACTTTATGCTCAGCTTAACAAGAATATGCACATTTTTAAATAGAAATAGATTCTAACTAGCAATATTAGACTACTGATCTTCCTCTTAAAAACAGTCCTAAGGAAATATAATGGATGTGGTTACAGATGCTTTCTCTGTATTTACATGTCCCAGCATGTAAATGTACCATCATGGGCTTCAAACCTAATCTACAATTTCATGGAAGTAGAAACAACACTCTTTTCTCTCTATGCCAACTGTGTTCAAAAAGACATATCTAATACTTCACTCACTGTCATCAGTAAAAAGTAGCAGTGCTTCCAGGAGCTTTTGCACTTCATAAATTAAGAGCTGATATGGGGGAGGGTTGGGAGACAGTTCTCATGTAAGTGAAAGCATCTAGTGTTAACAGATAAAACAAAAAAAAAAAAAAAAAAAAAAAACAAGAAAAGAAAGAGCTAAAACATTCACAAATAAAAAATAGTGTTTACCGGGCACATGAAAAACAATGAATTGGCTTTGTGTGTTTTGTTCTCTAGGACACCAGGAAAAAAGATAGATAAAAAGTATACTAGGTGTTCATAAAAGGTAGAACAGTTTTTTAAAGTTAGTCTTACAGTTATTTTTCAAGCCCCCAGTTTTAGACTCTAATGTTTTATGTGCCGTTATTTTGCTTTTACTGCAAAAGGAAGAGCTGGCTCCCAAAGATAAAGGAGATTTTTGGTAAATGGTGAAGGTACAGAAATAAATGACCCACTTGGCTAGTGTGTAATTACACTGGCTGAGATTGTAACAATCTATCACATGAAGGAGGATGACACCACGCTAAGGGGTTAGTCAAAGGAGATAGCCTTTGACTAACTACTGGACACAGGCGATCGATACTCCACAGATATTGTTCTCTCAAAAAAACAATTGAGTTCTAAAAAAAAGTTTGAAAATAGATTCCTCCTCTCCTCCCAGATACCGATCAGAGACTCATCTTGACCTTATTCTGGAAAAGCAATGCTTTCTTAAACAGGTATATGGAACAAATAAATCCTTCAGTGTCCTGAAAAGCATTTTTACATGTAGGAGTTTTGCTCTGAGATAATTTCTAGCTTTTTTTGTTTGGAAAAACTCCTCTAATCAGCAAATTAGAAAGCACATATTCACTGAGAATGAGCCTGCCATTACATGTTTGCATCTCTCATTAACAGCATAAAGAAATCCAATAGGAACAGGAAGGCAGGGAGCTTAGACTGTGAGGATGTCAGCAATCACAGAGTTTGCACTGGGCTAACAGCCACTACTCACATCCTGTTGTGATGAATACACTGCAACTTACACTAAATATTCCTCTGCAGCATTCATGTTAAAATAGACATATTTATTTATTTATTAGCTGGGAGAACAGTGACTTTCAAACTATGAGTACCCCAGGGAGCACACTCCCGATGTCCTGAAGATTTCAGGAAGACCTAATAGCACCTGCCAACACCATCAAGAAGAGGGAGTTTGGCTCTTCAGAGAGGCTTGTGGTGGCAAGATGAGAAACAAAAGACACAAACTGAGACAGAGAAGTTCCAGCAGTACTGGACTTACTTACATTTTTGTTAGCTATTACAACATTCAGGCAGTAGAGCAGGCCACCCATAAAGGCTCCATCCACCTAACTGGATAATGCCCAACTGGATAATGCCCTTGGCAACTGATCTCACAGCCGATCCCGGTTCAACTAGGCCACTTCCTCAAGTCCCTTCCAATTTAAATTATTCTATGATTTCATTAGGAATTTTAATAGTAACAGAAAATATTTTTTGAGGGGAAAAAAGAAAAAATCAACATTTTGAACCAAACTAGACTATCAGCCCTCCAGCAACAAAGGAAGCGACAGTTTGGGGATTTGAGAATATAACCATACAAAATTCACTCAAATGTGACAATGCAACAGTAAAGAATGTATTGGTTCCAATTATATGCTCTTTTTTCAGTGGACTGTAATTTCTAATTTAGAGGAATAGCAACTAGAGCCCACATTTCCAGGTAGCAAATGGGAAGTATGAGGGAAGAACAGAAAAGCCAAAGAAAGGAAAGCTACTGAGGTACAGTCTGTGTAGCTGTTTCTTGCCAGCAAGGTGCGCTGCAGGAATTAGACAAACATTGAACATTCGAAAAAAAATTAAAGATAACTGCTACTTCGAAAAAAACCAACATTTGAGAATGGAGGCAAAGTCTGCCCTCTGTTCATCATGGTTCCTTTAGCACCTAAAGCTACTGGTGAGGGGGACCCACCAAAACCCCATGAGGGAACACCTGATGCAGAAGCTGATGTAAATGAAGCAGCACTGAACGCATCTATCATATGGAAGATGTGCCGTTGTTTCACTAGGAGAGGTTAAACTGTTGTCCATCAGTACATGGACAACATCAGTTGTCCAGGTACTTCCAAACAACGGTGCCAACCACTTTGTTTTGCCCAGGATTTACCAGTAAAATAAATAGCTAATGCTAATTTTTCTGCTTTACATTAACATCTTTCTCGGAGTGCAGACAGCGCTGTAGAAAAGCAAACCACCAGCAAGAAAAAAACATGTTTTCCCCTAACTTGCTGCTTCCAAGCAGGTTACCCTCTTTTCCTCACTCCTGTCCATGCTGCTCCATATGAGGTGACAAACTAACGTATTAGACCCTTCTTCCCTCATATATGTCCAGGTAGGCAGAAAAAAACCCAAAACTGGCTTCAAGATACAAACAAAAAAGTGTTGTCTGTACATGATACAGAGTCTCCACCTCCCAACTGGTCAGTAACCCTGAAAAAAAGCCCCTAAAGACCTACCCAATCTTAACAAGGCTGGAAGAGTAAGGGACACACTTTTCACTTGAACCCAAAATAGGTGGGATTGTTTTTAAACATACTTGTCATGATAGGGCGATTAAAGGCTTGAATTATAACTGAAAAATCAAAATAACTTTAAAATCAATATAATTAATTAAGTAGATAAATATCAAAAAGACAACTTCAAATGAAGCCATGGTCACATAGCAGGAAATGCATACTGCCGTGAAACCATTCCTAGGTTTATATTACAGCAAACAAAAAGGCAGACAGCACCAAACACTGCTAAGAACACATCAAGAGAAAAGAATGCAAAAAGAATATTCTGAAAATCATCTCTTTTGGTTAAGATGAGGGTATTGATTGAATTCTAGCATATATTACTTTTCTATACAGCCAGAAAACACAGACTGCTAAGTCACTAAAGATATTTTAAAACTAATTCAGCTACCTTTCTGCTTTCTTTAAACTTCCACAATGTTCCACTGAAAAGATTCTGTCTGCATTTAAACTTTAGCTAGGATAAATCAAAATTTTGCTAAGAAGTCTTTACCAGCTATATAATAAATAAACCCCACAAATCTTAGGACAGCAAAAAATTCTAGTCCTGAACTTGAACCAGAACATCTGACCTGCACTGACAGAACTCAAACACCTCCACTCTTCCCTGCTGTCTCAACTCCTTGGGGAAAAGGGATGCTAAAATCCTACCAAATAAAACCTCTCTGCTTCCACTGCATGTTTTGAACTTTGTTAGAACATCAAGGCAAAAGACAGGGGAAGAATGAAGATTCTGGCCAGCGTATTAGAGCCAGAGTACTTTTGTCCACAGAGTAAATTGGATTATACAGATACACAATTATCTAACACCTTAATACTAACTTGAATGATGAAACATTGTAGCATTCATACTGCAAAATCAAAATTAGTTTATAATTCAGACATAACCTGAGACTAACAGAACAACAGCTATAGGTGTGCATTTAAGTTTTTCATGTTTGCTTGCTTTTATAGTTGCACTTTCGCTTTCAATACTAAGAATAAAAAATTCAGCTCCTGATAACCCCCTATATTTATTTTTAAACATAAGCTGGAACTCCTGGAAGGATCAGACATCAGAAACATTTTTTAAAGTTTTTCCTCCTCTTAGTAAAGACTGATTTCACCAAATACAAACAGTAGAATTCTGTACTACCTAAAGTGAAGTTGCAATAATAAAATCTGAAAGTTCTGTTTGTAGCACACTACAAACCCTACAAACCCTAGTTCTGTTTGTGAACTAGCCACTAGCTAGTTCAGAAGCAGGAATTACAAGAATCTGCAGTACTATAACATTCATTTAATTCAGCAATTTCAAAAACCCCACACTTTTAAATAGATATAAAACAATCAGAGAACGTTAAGAACTCTCATGGCCTGAAATAATATGTCTGTTTGTTTTGTTCTTTTTTTTTAAATTTGTGTTTTAGGCTGCATGAGGTTGAAGCAGGAGATCACCAGGCATATGGAGGGGAATGCTAAAATGGAAATGCACAAAAAAATAATATAATATTGGGTTCTTTTATTTTCTCCACTTCAGTAACTGCACAGATTTTCCTAACATCTCATATGGAAATTATCGGTGCCAAATGACAGCCCTCAAGAGATTTTTAATTCGCTATGCAATTGTTTTTAAAAAATGTGTATATGTGTGTGTGTTTATGTGTTATACTTTAACAGAACTCCAAAACTTTCAACTTCGGTAACATTTGAAAGGTCACAAAGCCAAGCTGTACCACAGCATATGGAAAACTTTACCAACTCTACCATACATTCAGCTATTCATATACATGTCATACTACTGTTATTCTTATTAATCTCAGCAACAATGTTTAGCCTTTGAAAAGTAAATGTTATCATAAAATGACTTAGTAATGATTCCTCTCACTTCTGTTTTGCACAACACTTCAATTTACTTTCAGATTCATTACTTTAGACCCTCTTTGCAGTACTGAACTTGCCTGTACCAGGCAGTAATTCAGCATGAAGATTACTGCTACATCAAAGAAAACATTAACAAAATGGAATTTTTTAAAATTTAGATTCAGATTTTTTTTTTGTCATTGCAATCTGTCATTCTTTTCGAGGCCCACTTATTTTACAGTTTATTTCTAAGTAAATCTTTAGTTAAAGCAGAAGTAAAAATAACATAAGATGTGATTTCTAAGTAATCATTCTAAACCACTAAACAGCAAACTCCAGAAACAGTAAAAATTAAACACCTTTTTATAGTAGTAGAGAGATTCTGATTGTTTATTCTCTGAAAACCTTATTCTCACTTGGTTGCTGAGCTTCTACCTCCTCGAGCCTTACAAATCACACTGAAAAGATGCACCAGTGAACTGGTGTTTACCAAAGGCCCCAGCATGGATACAGAGACATTAAACCAGGATTTCGGTTCCTGAACAGTCCAGTCTGAACGCCTTGCATGCTTCTGATGATCTACATGAGCCAAGAGTATGAAAAGATGCAATTTTTCATACTGGCACTGGCAACACTCTGGGCTGTTGATGCGATTGCACTGTGAAGACTGACCTTCTGCAGAGGTGTTTGAATTTATTTACGGACCTGCCTTGAATTAAAGCAACAAAACTCTTATTTCTAGCATAACCTACTCAAAGAGGGGTTAATGCAATAAAATTATCCTGACAAAATTATCAAGCAGATGAAGGCACAAACCTTCTGAAGGGAAAGAACACAACCTGGCTTTACCATGCTACAATACATAAAGCACACACCAAACTTTGCTTCCTCTCCCTGATAAAAACCTATTGAATGAGCATCTGTTTGCTCAAAATATATAAAAAATACACACTGCTAGCTTTATCTGCAAAAATAATAACAGATAATATGAATTTTCTCTGTTAAGCTATTAAAGCAAGTGTAATTTAACTATCATCATAATGTTTTTTCCCAGCACAAGTTTCATCTCTGCCACTTACACTTTAATAATTTAGCATATTACCGTTTTCAAAGATTTTATGTAATTACATCTCTGTCTACACATAGAAAACAAAGCATCTTGTCATTTACCAATACCAGTTTGAGCAAATCAGC
>VZRR01005329.1:55000-92083 GCA_013398015.1 Oreocharis arfaki
ACCACAAGCCAAATATTAAATTTACATAAGAAAAACACTAATATAATATTTTGAAGCAAAATCAAACATATCCCAGAAAATATTAATTTAGCCCCTTACTAAAATATTTCATTAGAATTACAATCATTGCATATATTTATTTTTTATGTGTTTATGATGACTAAGTGCATTCTGCCTTCGCCATAAAGAGATTTGGTTCTGTCTCTAATGCCATTTGAGTTTCTAGAATTATGTTAAGTGTGCTGCAAAGTGCATTATGTGATATTTCCATTTTGCTGTAGATCATTATTATGAAATGGAAATTATCATGTCCATATTCTGTGCACTTCTCAATTTACAAGCTGATTACATAAACCTTATTTGGGGGCTATCAGAAAATAGTTATCCTTCAAGCATGGAATATTTTATCAGTTACCCTCTTCCCTTACCAACTATACCAGTATTACCTCAACAAGCAAAGCACACCTAAAGACCATGCTGGATTCTCTGCTTCTCAGCAAAGCTTCTTAAAAGACAGTAATGATAGTTTGAAATCCAGAGACACAAACAGATGGAGTAAACCACAAGGTACATACTCAGCAAAATTACAGATGTACAAAGTACTTAAAGAAATCTGGCTTTACACAATTGTAATACATGCCTTACTAAAAATTCTTAGAAATGTTGAAATAGGCTGTTGGGTTTTGCACCCTCATAATTTTTTTCTTAAAACAGTCTTTTTAGCCTAAAGTATAACTCACTTTACAAAAGAGAAACAGCATTAAACAGTTATTTCAAGGTTTCATTTTTAACCCTGTAAGCTAGAGCCCAAAATTCATATTCACTGTATGTTTGCACACATCCTATGCCATAGTATGATGACTTTTAATTGGAACACTTACAGTTATTTTATTTATTAAATTTTTCTTATGTTTCTTTATATTGTAGAAATTACTAGTGCTTGGGAAATAATTTTTTCTTTCCAGAAGACAAGTAGCCGTTGAACAACGAATAAAGGTTATTTGGAAAAACAGTTTGTTGTCTACTCACAAATTTCTCTCATGCTTATCATTCCATTACATTCCAACAACAGTATTTTGATACATGAGCATATTCAGCTGTGTTCCAGCCTAAATATGTTCCAGGTATTCATAAGCATTAATTAAGGATGTACTAGAAGGACTTGAACTTGCATTTCAGATTTGCAGGTGAAACTTAAGGATAAGTCTCAGCTAAAGAAAAACCCAAGTATCATTGTAATGAAGGTACATGCTCAGAATTCCATAAGGAATTAATTCTGAATAAATCTGGCAGTACTGGTTTTACTTTGAAATTACTAATACAAATCTCACCATTTCCCTGTAACTCAAAAAGATTTTTGTGTGTTTCAAGTTTGACAGAAAAGAAAACAAGTTACTGAACTGTGGTTCAAGCTTGAATCACATAAGACACTAAGAAGAAAGCTAGTAGCAAGGAAGCATTTGATTTTAAAAATTATTTTTCAAACAAATGATTGGGTTAGAACATTCAAAATAAATTCTATCACACTTCTATAGCAAAGCTGAAAGTCACAAGAGACTCATGCTGTTTTTCACTGCTCTAACAAAACCAGTTCTCTGACATTCACCAATACTAAACACTGACACTCATTTTGCCTTTTTTATACTTCTTGTTTTTAAAAAAACAACACCTGAAAAACCTGGTTTACCTTTATGTTTGACCATGTGACAATCACCAGAGCATTGCTGCACAAAAATATTTTGGAACACCCCAAAAATGCCTTACCTTGGTGCAGAGCTTCCCCAGGCTCCATGCTTGTCTGTCAGGATGTTGATAATTTTCTGTATTAGTTGTGTTGCAGTCACCTGGTCCCGGTACTTTGCTGCTGTGATCAAATGATGACACATTTTTTCTTCTTCTCGTTTGTCTGCAGAGTACTGGGCACACAGCGACTGGCAAGAAAATAAGTACTTTATTACTTCACATTTTAATTACACCATCCAAAGGAAGTTTGAAGCACTTCATAATTAATTACTTATACAAAACCCTCGAGAGAGAAGAATTAACCCCATTTTCTAGGTTTGAGAATTGAGGCCCTGCACAGCTGCCTGCAGGAAATCCGTCCAGAGAGCCATGTAGAGGATCTTGGTTTGCCATGAATTCTTTAACCGCATCACACACGCACACTCAAAATTTAGCAAAAGCCAACACATTAGTGGCCAGACTGCATAATAAAACATATAAAATAAAAGTGGTTATGCCTATAACAAAGTGAATAGCTTTATAAAAACAATGTAAAATTTCAGAATAATGAATGTCAGCTAGCTGACCACTCCACTCCCTTGACTCTTCATTAGATTTGGGGAGCCAACTGCTGGCTGTTTATATAAATACATATCTATGAAAGTTCAGGAGAAAAATCCACATTTTTTCAGATAGACAGAAGATAAAACGGATCTGAGGACTAAATCAATCTTTACCAAGTGGCTTCTTGAAGTTGAGCACATTTGCAGGCCAGCATGGGAAAGTCAGCAACTTTCTCAGCAGTATTAGACCTGTTACAGGAACATCTCCTGCTTGCCAACCTACTCAAAAGCAAATTCTAGCAAACAAGAACTGTAAGTCATGCCTAGAAACTGAACTCAAAACTATGAGAGATTCTTTGTTACAGCATTGTCTCATAGTTTTGGTTTCTGTCAACCTTCTGAAAATTCACCAGTTAATACAGAACTCAAAAAACGGGCATCACATTTGTATCACCCCCTCATCAAAACCCCATTTTGCTGTACACGAAAACCCACAACAAATTCAAATATTGGTAGAAACAATAAAGGCTTTTCCCCACTTCAGCACTCCCTGTTTGTAATTTCAGTTTTCATCTGGCAATTCCACAGATCACATATGCCAGACAAAGCATTTCAGCCTTTGTCAATGATTGAATTATTCTGTGATCTAGTTAGTGGAATGGACACAAATGTCTGCCTAACAACAAAAAAAATTGCTTTTTCTTCATGAAGCACAGCTGATGCAGACACTAGTACAATTATTTCTTAGAGCTTAGATATCAGAACAATATCATACACTTTTTACGTTTAAAACAGTAGCAATGCTTTTTCTATATATATGCACAAGCCCTAGAAACTTGCTGCAAATAAATGCTATTTATATATGTGTGTATATATAACTACATATGTCATGTAAAGTGACAGAAAGATAAGAAGAATGTGAAAAAAACCACAAAATAAAATTTGGGGTTGTGTAAATTTTCACAGACACTAGACAACAAAAACGTACTAACAGATGAATAAATATTAAAGAACTATTCTAACAATTTTGATATATTGAGATACTTCCTCAAAATTTTCCCACACTTTACAGCAATGCTCACCTGATGAGCAGACATCCAGGAGGACTGAAGAATAAGCAGCTGACTTTCCAAGTCAATGAGACATCAGAAATTGTCTTTTGTATTCCTACATGAAGCACTTTGCCAGCCCCCTTCACAAAAATATGACTAAATCATACTCAACTCTAAACAGGATTTTCCCAGCTCTTTCCAAATACAGCTGTCTTTTCCAATACATTGAACTATTTTGCACCCATGATGATTCCGATTTCTTTTCAGCACTTTGTAAATGTTTCATAAGCTGTTATTTTTAAGTTGCCTGAAAGGGCAGAATTCTAAAAACAAGTGACTAAGGTAAGCTAAGTAGTAAAATGTTTTAAAGTGCTCTTTAATGGATCCTCCTTTACAATTTGAACAGCAACTTTTCATATCTGACATAAAATCCATAGATATAAATCACATTAGAGGGTTATTCTTTCCCCATTATCAATCTCTGTCTCTTTATGGAACATTAAAGTCACATTTGACCTTAAAACATGATAAAATGGAAATCAAACTAGAATGTTTTGTAAAAGATATAATGAACTTGTACCTCTTTTAAAAAAGTGTCTTTATGATGTGATTTTGAACACATCCTTCATTAAATACGAACATGGATTTTCAAAATGTTGCTGTGACAAACGAAGAAAAAAAAATGGTATATTATTGTCCTGACAACTTCCATGAAAACACAACCAGACTGTTATAAACTGGAAATAGAACTCCAGTTTTCAGGAAATTCACCACTTAATATGAATAAAAATTTGCAATTATACACCAAAACTGAGGAACTCCCACGGGCAGCAATTCCATGAAATTATAGCATCACTCTAGGAGGAACTCCTAACCATTGCACGCGCTTTACAATATGTATTTTACAAACAAAAAAGAAAGAAACCACAGTTTTGCCAGATGTGTCACATGCATATATAGTTATTACCCCTAAGAAAGTTCTGCAAGAATAACCTTCTCTTTGATCATACAGCTGTCTCACCAGTTGTTCAGTGGTTTCTGCCCTCTCTCTCTGGATATATATATATATGCCAAATATCCAGCAAAACAGAAGTTATTCCTTCACCTTCCTCTCTCAAATACTTTGAATACAGGAGTAAAAGAAGACTGGTTCCACCAAAAGAATCAGAAAAAGACTCATCCTAAATCAGCCAATCACCACTAGACTATTCTGAAAGCACTAAAAAGTTCCTATTTCTCTGCATTTTTCATTTCCCAGATGCCAGGTTCGCCTGATCCACTGTTTCCTAAGATGCAACACCAGGATATGGAGTGGTACAGTTAATACTTCACACTAAATCCCAATCATTCCATTTACGTAAAACAGAAATGCAGCCTGATTTCTGCTTGTGCACAATCTCAAAAATGTATTTTTACAGTTTTTTTTCCTTTCTCAGTGTTTGATCTCTTGCACCTGCAATGTGCACCCTGTCATGCCAGAATAAGATTTTACAATTAAGATACATAGTTGCAGGCAAACGGGGTTGTCAAACCCTCCTTCCACTGCTGCTTCGGCCTGCATGATTTTTGTTACCTGTTTGGGCAAGTGTGCAACGAAGCTGAAATCACAAAAGTAGTGCAGTCATACTTAGGATGAAAAGAAGTGTTGAAAGGAGAAAAAAAAGGCATTTTCATATACACACACCTCATGTGTTATCTCCAAGAAGTCTTAAATTCAGTGACTGTTAGAAGTTTTACAAAGGGGAAGTGTATTAAGCACGGAATAGAAGCAAGACCCCTGTTTTCCAGCCCTTCATCCAGGATAGAACAAAACCCCTCACTTTGCCATTATCATAGAACAGGGTTTTTTTCTCTCTCCCATTCTCAGCCCAGACAAGACTGCAGGCAAGTTGAACACGTAAGTTATCTGAAGATCCATTTTTAAGGAACTGGAAGGGGCACAAGGTTGTCCAAAAGGCAAGTTATAGATATGGAAATACAATACATTCTGTATGCAGGAAATATTCCAGAAATACTGACAGAGTGAGTTAGTCTATTCTGCCTGTCTATATTTCAGTGAAGAGGAGGATTAACCTAGTTTTCGGAACTATTTCATCTTTGATCTTTATAAAAATGTCAAGTAAAAAATTCTCTCTGCGCAGTACCATCTGCATTGTGCACTTTGGCAGCCCCAAAATTACAATGTAATGCTTTCTACAAGCAATTCAAAAGTTTAATAAGTGTGTGGTTTTTAAAAGAAATGTTGCACCTTTTTACTTTTATTCTTCACCTCTGAGATCATTGAACACTTTCACATATGCCAGTTCCTTTGTCTAACTTACCTAAATGCTACTGGCTTTGTGAACAACCTGTCTCAGAGGGTGTCACTTTAGAAGAAAAGTCATCCATAAGATAACGCACAGTCTTGCCACTAATGCAAATTCCCTACAAATAAGGATATTTTAGTAAATGAAGGAGCTCCTCAGTCCTCTGCTTTCACAGATCTTTGCACTTGACCCCTGACCCGAGGTTTAAAGTCTGGACTAAAAATGCTACCCAGGGAAATCTTACAAAGACCCCTGAATAAGACTTAGAAAAATGAAAGCTTAAAACCTCAACAGCGAACAAAAGTCAACCAATGACAACGTCTGACAGCCACCGTCAATTCTGAAGTGATGCCTCTGTCATCCAACGACTCCAAGTATTGATTTCTCTCAGCATGAAAAAAGCCTAAGCCAATGAAATAGATATAGCATCATCCCCCCGATAATAGCCATCAAGGTTAACACCAGCAGAACACTTATCAAAGTATCTCTTCTATTTCTTCTTGTTTTAATGGACTGAACACAATGCAATGGCTTCTCATCTCTCCAACCCATGGGTTTCCAAACCTCATTTATCTACTTTTCCAGCCTTTTATCTGATTTCAAGATTAAAAAGAATCTGCATCTAAATCAACTGTTTGTAATATGAATGGCAGATGGGAGGGGGGGGAATGAAAAAAAAAGTAGGTTTATAGCCAGACATTCCTGAGAGGGGAAAAAAAAAAAAGAGCATTTAAAAATCACAAGAGGAGGAAAAAAAGCATGCAGTTGACTTAGATCACACCAAACACAGACTGGTAACACTATGGTCATGACCAGAAAAAAAAAAAATCTACCACAATCAATTTGGGTTAGTGATTAGAGAGAAATGCAAGGATCTCGAGAGACATCTGGTTTTAATCTGTGCTGAGTCAACAACTTTATTTTTTACCTTCAAGTCTCACAGAATTAAGCTTTAGTAAACCCAAATAAACACTAGGCAACAGCACTTTTATGTAGATTGCATCTTCCAAATGAACCCAATTTAGTACAGTGGGTAAATGAGACAAACTAACATGAGTTCAACTGGAAAAAAAGCAGCTGACAATAAAGAAATAGTGAAGAGCAGAGACAAATAAAATCAGATTTCTTCTCAGTGTCCACTATTACCACAGACTTTTTTTTGAGCCTTTTTCTTCGATGTTTATCTAATTGATATTATTTGTGCGACAGTAGCACACTTGGATCCCAATCAAAGACAAAGCTTTGTACAAACAAGATCTCTTCCTCTTTTTTAGAAACTGGGATTTGCTGCACTATTCCAATATTCTAACTCTCTACGCATCACTGCTAACCACTGAAATAAACAATACGCAGAGAGAAATGTTCTTTAAAACCCCAAGAACCTGTTTTTACTGTACTTATGTCCACACATTTTGCATTCAAATCACACATTAGGACAGGAACTTTCCTCCCTTCCTCTTTGGCAAATCCACTCTGTCAGCAGTCCCTTCATGCTGCTCTTGTTTAAAATAGTCTAAGAGCCTAAAAACAACACACTTCGGCAATAAATTTAACATTTTTTGGGTTCACATCTTCCAAGTACAAGGCATTTTTCAAGCTAGAAAGAATCCAAGTATGATTCCCTATGCTCTAGAAACAGTAAAGCTCAGCACTCCTGCACAGGTGGCTCCGTGCTCTCAGATTTGGTATTAAGCGAAGGAGCCAGGGATGATCTTTTCAGCCAGTCCCCAAGCACACTGCATCACCCCTGTGACATTCAACGGCTTCAACACCACCACAGAGATTAGTGCTGTACTCACTGAAGAACTTCTAGCCCAGTGCAACAAGCAGATCAAATCCATGAACAACTTCTGGAACTGACAAACACCCTTATTTCATAAGGAACATCCACTCTGTCCAAAACATGACATATATAATCCAAAGATTCACTACACGTTCTTAGTGAAGGCCAAACTAAGGTCACACTGGTGTGATGATTTCACAAGTGTTGGATACTTGGTTTTGCTATCTTTTCACATTGTCCTTTCTAGGCAACTTATGCTCTAAAAAGGGGGGGGGAAATACCTTTTAATCAGCTGAGAACATATATATANGTGGGCCAAATACAAAGCTCTGGGATGTCCTCATTCACTAACCGTGACCAACACCTCTCCAACTGTCTAATTCCACGGAGGCACAGTAAGGATTTCCATTGCTTTGAAGGTGGGTACAAAGCAGTTCAGCAGTTTTGGCCTCAGCAGCCAAATGACTGCTTCTCTAGGATTCAGATTTCCAGACACCCTGCTGCCAGCACAGTTCTTTTACAACTCGCAGCACCAAGGCTTGGCACAGGAGTGACACTTGAACAGATTGAAAGTCACATGCACTTCAGATGGCACAGCTAAACCTGAAATTCAGTCTCTAAAGGCAGGTAACACAACCCAGCAAGGATTTCTGAACACCACCACTTACTAGTTGAGAAGCCCTTAAAGGTACTACACAAAAAGCAATTTTTCACAGGTTTTGCACCAGATGAATTCTGAATCATTTTTCATAAGAGGGGCAAAAGGTACATTTCTGTAAGTGCGGAAACAATAACACCCTAAAACATGGGAAAAACAGACATTCTCAATGACTGGAAAAATGTAGCCAGAATGATACACACAAGCAGATAAACTAAAAGACAATCAGGAACCTTGTTACATAATGCCTTGTATCACGAGTTCACCTCATAAGTGGTATGGAGCATTTTGTAATACAGTTTCAAATTAAGTCACTATAAATGTGGCTTCAGTTTCCGGCTATTAAAAAAAAAAAAAGAAAGACATCTGCATGACCTAAAATTCTTTAACTTCTACAGATATCAAAGAAATATATACTAATTATAAATACTTAGGTATATACTATATATACTAGATATAAATACTTAGGTATATCAGTATTTAACACCTGATTTACATTAATGGTCTCAACCCTTACCTTAGAGGAATGTATATTTCTACATGGGATTCATTATTATATAAGAACTTATATTCATATTATATGTAGAATCTTAAGCAAAAATAATCAACATACCTCTGTCGATTTTGTTATTTATTGTCTGATATTCCTGATACATCACACTCACTAAATTTCCTTATAAATTTGCAAAACACATGCAAAGAAAATTCATTTCCAGCCAAAAACCTCTTCATAAACAGTGTCCAAGCTTATGTAAAGTTCCGGCTTCGCAAAAGGCAGAAAGATTAGCCCCTTGAGATATCCCTGCAGTCTGGGGTCTGTGTTCTTGTTTCTATTTTCTACATAGTTCCCCTCAAGCACTTTTCAGCTCTCCCTGTTTAGTATCTTGGATTCAGAACACAACCCGGATTTTAATCCGGGAGTTTGAGAACGTATCAAAATCTATCACTTCATGAACAAGGAACAGAGAGATCATATTCATTTGAGATAACAAGCATTGAGGCATAATAGTTTCCTGTCTTGCCATGACTGGTTGCACGGCAATGACAAGCACATCTCTAATAAACATCAGTACTTCGGATACTACACTGTTTTCAGACCTGACTGGGTTCCTAAAGATGTCACTTAGGAGGCTTAGTGGGAAAATTTAAAAAAAAAAAAAATTAAAACTTGAAATTGTCCTTAAAAACACAAATTCATTACCCAAAAGGTAACTCATCTGTCCTTCACCAGCTTCTGCCATGGCTGCTCCAAGAGCTGATTCAGTGGACTTGATGTCTGACAGTCCAGGACCTTTTCAGCCTCTCACAGTGGGGAATGATCACCCTGCCTGGCACACATCCTTGAGCAACACTGCTAAATAGGGCAAACAGAGGTTTGCTGGCAAAGTATTTCCTTCCCACACATGGAAAAAAGCCTTTTAGTTACTGCCATTAAGTCGTCTTCATCTGTATCTGCAGAAGCATTTTAATTAATTATTAAGGAAAAGTATTAAGGGTGGGTTTTGGTCTGTTGGGGTTTTTTTTGGTCAGAGGAATTTCAAATTACTATGAGACAATCTGTGAAAAAAGACGAATTACATGGAATTGTATTGTAAAGTCTATTCAAGAACAACATGTTCTGTGCTGCCAATTTACAAGTTTATAACCTACACTCCAAACTTGCTCTTTACCTTTTCATAAACTAAGATTCTCGAGTGACTTACCCCTTCCAGGACCAAGCACTTTAAAAGTAACATATTTTTATTAAGATGATGATGAAATGTAAAAGATTTTTTTTTAAAAATAATCCAGAAGCAAAGGGACAGATTTTTAAAATATGGTCTATATGGTCTTTTATAGCAGTTATTCTTTAAAATCATTCCTAGTCACTTACTTCAGAAACATGCTAAGAGTCAAAATCCCAGCTTTGGCTTAACCTCTGCCTTATCTTAAAGCCTCCTGTCAGAGTTCCTATAGCATCAAACTATGAAAAGCAAACTGGTTTATTTTTTCCTCTCTCCTTTTCTCCAGTATTCTATGTTTCGTGTTTTATTCCAGCTAGAGCATGAGATTTTCTCCTTTATCATTGGTTCTCACACATCAAGATGATTTTTGAATTTTAGAACAGTATGAGATGTCTATGAAGTTTTTTTTAACTAGTATTTTTTATTCAGAAAAAGTCCTACCACCCTTGAAAGGTTGACATTTGGCTCTAAAAATTGTTGGGGAGAGTATAATTTAATTTCTTTTTAAAACTATGTGATTTTACTATCCATAAGAAGACAGCATTTGAAATATTCCCATTATTGAAGGCATGAGAAGACAACAGCCTCTGGGGTTTTTTTACGGCATTCTTAAGTGAAAAACACTCATTCATACAACTTTACATCCTTATACTGAGCAATACGGAACACAGACTGAGAATATTGCTCTAAAATTTGCATTTTTTCTTGCTCTCTTGATTTGAATGACCACAATGACGCAAGAGACAGTATTGCAACCACCATAGATGCTCCCTTCAGAGAAATGAAGAACTGTGTAGCACCAAGCAGTTTCTACTGGCATCATCCTCTATGTTGCCAATTTTAATTTTAAGAAAATAATACTCCCTAAACATACTTGTTTACCTTTACAAAAGAACATGTAAAAGCCTCTTCCTAAGTTTTCTATTTATTTCTCATTTCAATGTTAAATACCAGAACTTGTGAAATGCCCTGTTTCAAGGTTCTGATGTTCTCGTTGAGTTTTGATTTTGGCTTTGTTTCAACATGCAAGGTTTTTCTGGCTGGTTGATCTGTTTTGTTTTTTAAATGGTATGAGGGTGATTTCATAGCACCCTCAGTAACAGTTATCAGCATTTTCTACAAACCTCTGAACTCAGGGATGTTGGTGTAAGACCACGAAATATATTACACATTCCAACTGCACAAATCCTGCTTAAGTAGACTTTGCTAATTGACTTTAATTCAGTCTAAAATAATAAATTCAATACTTGGAGCTTGTTACATTTAGAGCACAATAGCCATGCGGGATAAGAAAAAAAAGCAGCACAAAGTCCGTGGGTTCTTAAAAAACAAATCTGAGTTTTGGTGTGAATTACAGTTCACTCATTAAAATTATAGGTTTTGAAATAATGTAGAGTGACTAATCAAAATCAGCAGCTTCCACCAAGCATGCACAAAACTGAACTACTGAAATTACAGAAAACATTATATAAAACACATGTAAGTGACAGTTATTGGACATACCAAAGAGCCATGTAACAACATCTCTCACACACTTTAACAGCTTCAGTTACACTCCAGCCAATAATCTACTTCTAATATTCCAAATTTCTGAACAGCTTCAAACAACTACGATTCAAAAACAACGCAGGAAACATTCCTCCCTCCTCTCATGCTGACCATAAGAAATTGCCTTGCAGGACAGCATTGGGCCAGTGCCAAAGGCGAGGGATGCTGGCTACAGGGCTCTCAACAACTGCTTAGAAATGAAGTATATGGAATTTCTAACAGGCAGCACAGGAAAAAACGAGGAACAGTATTTTAGAAGTCAGAATATCTGATTTTTTTTTTCTTTTGTAAATGTTCCCTTGGAACCAAGGGCCAGCATGAAGCCAGCACAGCTGAGGATGACCCAGTCCTGCTGATGGTAGTGCAGAGAGGCCAGGGCCAACCCTGGCTTCTCGTCCCAAGTTACGACAACATTTGTTTAACAACTTCCATACATTCTCTATAATACAGTAAGTCATCCAATAACTGAGAATTTTGCTTACTTTATCTGTCAAGAATCGGCATCAGTCACAAAAGATGGAATCTGAAACTGCTCTAAGGACAACAGACAATTCAGGATAGTTCTGTACGACTTAAACATCGAGTTTCTGCAGAGACAGGCAGGGAGAAGGATTGAAGGAGCACAAACATCTCAAAATCCACTAAGACCACAATCTTGGCATTACTACTTAGACTCAGAATTTATACCTGCAAATTTTTGACAAAAAAAGGTCCATAGCTCTGCACTAAGACACAAAAGAAAAAGACATGGAATGATGACCAAAGCACTTGCACTGCTCATCATAGTCACTATCATCACCTTCCAAGCCCTACTGCCAAGAGATATCTAAATCTTTTAAGATGGCCAGAAATCTTTGAAGATGCATTTTCTAAGTAGAGAATTAGTAACAGGGACTTAGAAAAGCGAGCAGGAAACAGGTGGGAGGGAGGAGTGGAGAGAAAAAAACCCCAGGAAACATCTTCTTGTGTGAAGCAGAATAGTGAGGACAGTCTGGTTTTCTGATTAGTAAATCTTCCTAAGGATTGACTCTACCACTTCCAGTTGTAACCCAGATCAACAGTGAAATCCAGAGGTTTCTAAGCCACTTGGAAGCTTCCCTGACACAACAATCACCAGAGGAGCAACTTAACTGCCTGACACATTTTCCTCTTCATAACTGAAGACCATCTCAAAGGAATTGGCTCCATTTTCTCCCATTTAGGTCAAAGAGAAAAATCAGTAGATAGACTCATTCTGTAAACACTTCGATAAAAGAATAAGATGAAGTAGGAAGGAAAAGATTTTTTTAAGTCTGTTATAGTGATTCCCTCTAAAATACAAATACAGGAAAGTTAAGATAAAAACCTGGACTGCATAGCAGTGAGGTAGAAGTGGCAATGTGAAAGGACCTTTCACTTCCGTTTAAGAATCCTGATTAGTACAGTCTGGCTCCCTTTCCTGGAAAGCTGCATGGATCTACTCAGAAATTAAAGGGTACCTTTAGAAAAGATTAGGAATATCACCCTTGGATGGACGTGGCTTTACAGTTTTCTATTTCCCTCCCTGGATCCCAGATGGACTTAAAGCCCCATCAACTACAAACTAAAGATAATTTTATCAATTTAGTTGTAAAATCCTTATTTAAGCAATTTCTGTCTCTTTTCAACCATCATCCATGCAGGTATTTATTTCTGCAGGTCACAATATTTTGCATTCATAACGGAGCATTCTCAATGAAAGGCTGAAGCTTTCAATGGAATGAGAAATTAAACTATTACAGTAGATGCAACATTTTGTACAATTTTCTCCTCAATAACATACTAATAGATAAAGGAGAAAAATACTCTATGGAAGAAATACAGGTAACAGTAAAAACCTTAACCACAAGTGCTTTCAGGCACTACTGACAAACAGCTTCAAACATTTTCTAAACAGTTCAGTATCTTAATGTAAGTTGCCTCAAAGTTGAATTCATTAGTTACCCTCATGAACACCAAAGAATACACCTGCAGGTATCAACTTTGTCATGCCTCAATCAGGAGACTGATTAACTACAAAATGAAACTATTCCTGCTACGATTTTAATCCGAACGAGAGAATGGTGAGGGTAACCACAGCTGACAGAACCAAGCACCATAGGTCAAGACCAGTAGCTACTCAAAACATGGACCAGAATCTCAGTTCATTACTGCTTAGGGTCAGGTATGCTATGTCCTTCAGGCACATCCAAACCTGTTTTGGGGTTGCAAATCAATCTAACGTGAAGATACTCGTTCTCCTTTTCTTTTATAGAAATATCAGCATGCAAGTGCTTGGATAAATCATCCAGATAAAAATCAGACTTTGCAATGCTGGTTAAAGCTCAGAGTTTTAAAAATAAACTCTTTTTACAGTCAGCTCTAGTCAGTAGTTTAGTGGGTCAGTAAATGAGTACATACTGCAGGTACACGAACTTGTACATGTTTTGTTCTTGTCCATGTAGCTGCAGAGTGAGCTGCCTTCAGAAAGTCATTTCTAAATTTTCATTTCAACCACCAGACACCACAAAAAAAATTTACAAGTAACACAAATAACAACATCCTAATACCTGTATGCACCAGTCTACCCCAGTAACTCCAGAACTGGAGAGCTTTTACATGGAATCCAGCTATAGTCAAGGGGATGGGCTTTAACCCAACAGCCTCAACTCAGGTCGGTCATAAATAATATTTATAACTTGCGTGTTTTTGCCAGGAAAAGTCAAATGTGAGAAAAAACATTCAGAGACAGCATTAGAGTATAGGGAATTATTTTACAATTTTGTGACCTCTTTCTTCAGTTGCTGTTATAAACAACCTTTTTACATAAAAACAATACTTTTGGAAATGAAATTGTATTCAGAATATTCAAGACTACTGCCAAAAGACTGTCAAATACATCTGGACTACAAATGATAATATGTTGAACCAAAAGCTAACACCCATTTAGCAATCAGATGCATATTTCATCCTTAATGAAGGCCTGAAAAGAAGAGTTCACTTTATTCTGGATGCAGGTATCAAAGCAGATCTCACAAAGCAACACAGGCGCATCATCTAAGGATCTTTTTCACATTAAGAATCCTATTAGAAGGAAAACACTAAAAGGTAATTGAATTTCCCTCAGTTATCTTCATCTCTGTCAGCTCCTGCTACAATAACTTACTCTCCAGAGCAGAGATAACTCAATTCTGTCCAGCAAGCATATGTTATGAATCTCCAAAGCAAACTTGTCTAAATCATTCTGGTCTTCTATCAAGGTTGGCTGTAGATATGAACTCTGACAGAAAGGAAACAAATTTATTTTTATCTTTTCAATAATTCGCTTCCCTGTGCCTTGATGGAAGAATCTAAAGATATAAATGTTTCCACTAATTCTGGAATTATAAAGACTGGTTGAAAACATTTCATCTGAAAGTTAATGCTATTAAAAACTCTTCGATTCACTATTCTGTTTTAACAGAAACAAAAAAGCAGTTTTGGGTTCCTGTAGGCAAACAAAAACTAAATTATCATACTGTAATTGACATTTTTTCAGAATGGTTCTGATATTTACATTTTCACCTTCAGTGGAAATGTTAACTCTACAAATAATAACAACAGAAGAATACCCTAACCTTTTATTTCATCAAAGATCTTAAAACATCAGTAAGCACAAATCCGCCACTCACGTAAACAAACTACTTTTATTTTAAAAGTCACATTTTGGGAAGGTATAATGACTTATCTAGACCAACATCACAAAAGTAAAATAAAAGAAAAAGCAGCCAAAGAAAGGGTATATGACAAGAATCAGAAGAGCTCATTCCAGAAGAAAAGCAGAGAAAATACGAGATAAGGGCCTGATCAAGCTAACATGAACTGTACAACTCCTGTCAGTTTGTTTCACGCTCTCCAACATATATGTAAAACACAGTCTGCAGAATGAGTGAATAATGAATTGACAGTGCTCCTCACTGAGACTCAGCCACTCAGAATTTAGTCACAGAGGAGATGGAGGAACTGGAGGGGAAGCTTGGAAGACCAAGTCATCATAACAGTAAAACAGCACAGGAGCTTCATCTTAGATAAAAGAAACATAAAAATAATCTAATTTTAGATAAAAAATCAGGGACACTGTGGTCACATTTATCTTTGCTCCTTTTTGCCACAATTTTGCAGCTATTAGAATCAATCCTTCATTACACTTGTTGGAATCAGCCTCCCAACTGTAAGCATTGAGTGCAGCCATCAGCTATCATCAGCAACAGCTTTATTCTATTAATTACAACAGTGTAATGAACAGAAGGTGCTTTAGGAAATCCTGGTTGTGATCCATGTCTCCTCATCCAACCTGATTCACTACCAGAGAAAAGGCATTTTACAACCCAAGAGTCACTCTAAATTGCAGAGGAGTGGGAGTGTGTTCTAGGAACGCGTTACTTCACGTGTCCTTTCAATAAACTCTTCCTCGAGAACGCACAACTTGACACAGGGTAATAGGCTTGACAGTGAAGCCAAAAGAGTCACTGCTATTGTGTGTAAACACACAATAACAAAGAAATAATGCTAAATGAAAATAAACATAAGTTCAAGTTTACAACTGAGCAGAGTTTTTAAGTCCAACCTACCAGCTGAAATACTGAGAAAAAACACTTTCAGGTATATAGACCCTGAAGATCTTGTGTGACCCTGTCAGCTCCAATATCAGAATTATTTTAATAAAATGTCCTTCTCATTTAGATCAAACCAAGTTACAATAAAACACATAGGAGAGATGTGCACTGTCACCAGCGCTTTTTCTTCAAAGACGAACAAATCCTAACACTGTTCTTAAAAAGGCACACAAGCAATGCAAGTTATCTCTGGACAGAAATTTTAGAATAAAATCTCCAATCAAGCACAATAGGATATTTGCTTTGTTACTGCTAGAAAATTACATTCTATTCACACTGTATTTCTTCAGTCAGGATTATTTTAGATTCATTACCTGGCATGAGCTACCATAAAAATCTGTACATGAATACTAAAGAAGGTAAACAACACTAATTTATTTTTCATGAACAGGTGAGAACAACATTTCTGATGGGAACATCTCATTTGAAGCAAGAAATTTCTTACCTGGCTAGCTCAGTTTTCATATTATAAATATAAAAAGATGCAAAAAAACATGGAAAATGTTTTAATAGACAACACAAAATACGTATAAAAAGATACAATATTAAGAGTTCAAAGGAAACATATGCCATCCGAAAAAAGGCTTTTTTAAAAACGAACAAAAAGCTGGAATGGTTAAGCTGTAGAGAAAGAAGGCTGTATGAAAATGGCATACTTCAGTAAGCCTCCCCAAAGAAGGAAAACAGAAAAATAAGTCAACTATGGCATGATAGTTTTAAAAACAGAATGAAGCAGGTCAAAAGAGATGGAGGAACAATTGCATAAAGCCATAAAAGGCAGCAATAAATTATTTTTCAAACCAATCAAGAGGAGTAAGCCCATTAAGGCATCTCTGTAGAGCTAACAGGAGATCAAAGGGTAAAAAGCGCTCTTGGAACACATGACCACCACAAAACAAAGATGTTATAAAAGAAAACTGGGACGAGAGCAACTGCTGGGACCAGACAGTGCCCACTCAGGTGATCCAGAAGAACTCAGGGATGAACACAGCCATCAGCTGCAGCACCAGAGGAACGAAATATGCCAAATGGCCTCTGGAGGACTGCAGGGAGCAACACGGCAATAAGTCCGAAATCTCTAGAAGGCAAACTTGGAGCTGTGTTCAAAGCAAAAAGCAAACAGAGGAGTAAACACACTGGCAAGAGCCATCAGTGCCTTTGAAAAGGAAGCCAGGCTTCAATAGATTTCTTTCAACAAGCCGCTTGAGACAGAGACAAGAAAGATCCAGCTCATCAAGTCTGAATGCCAAAAAGATATTTAAAGAAAGGCAGGATGAGGTAGGGCAGACAGGAACACCTTATGATGGAGTTCAGATGTATTCCCACCGCAAAAGATAAGTTCAGAGACCTATGGAGAGTAGATTAATGAAGCTTATTGATAATTTCTAGTGACTATAAGAGGGGATAAACCGTTTTTAAAACAAAGTTTACCATTCACAGGAAAAGAAAAACAAGTAGACGCGTTAAATATGTAAAAGAAGTGGAAAAGGCCACAAAAAGCTCAACTCTCAAACACTGTAAAGCACTGTGCATGACCTTCCTGGATATTTTTCTTAAATTACACTTAGTATGTAAATGAAACATCTCAGATTATAAAATGTGGAAGAATCTCAACAAGATACTGCTCAACACTAAGCATTAATTAAGAAGTAATAAACTTCATAAGCATCAGAAAAATAACAGACTTTTTAAAAATCTTAAATAGCTACAGCCATAAATCTATTTAGTTTCCATATTTAATATGATTTGAAAAGCCCAGTAATATGTTGATACTTATCAGATTAAATCCTACTTGCAGTTTGTCTCATAACTGGTAAAAAATATTATCCAAAAAATGAAAACGAAGAGAACATTACTTCTTGTTTCATTAGAAAAGTCTCTAGGAGAGAGTAGTTTTAAAATGAATTTTCTTTGAAGTTGCTTCAGAAACTGTAATTCTTATAGAATCACAGAATGGTTTGGGCTGGAAGAGACCTAAAAGATCATCTTGTCCACCCCCCCTGCCATGGGCAGGGACCCCTTCCACTATCCCAGGTTGCTCAGGGCCCCATCCAGCCTGGCTTCGAACACTCCCAGGGATGAGGCATCCACAACTTCTCTGGGCAACCTGTGCCAGTGCCTCACCACCCTCACAGGGAAGAACTTCTTCTTAATATCGAATCTCAGCCTATCCTCTTTCAGTTTGAAGACACCACCCCTCATCCTGTCACTAAATGCCTGTGGGAAAAGACCCTTTCCAGCTCTCTTGTAGCCCCCTCAGGTACTGAAAGCCTGCAAGTAAGGTCATTCTGGAGCGTCTCTTCTCGAGAGAAAGGTAAGCGCTATCTTTGATAACTCAATAGAAATGTTTCTGGAACGTATTTTAATTTAAAATTGAAATACAACAAAAGGTCTCAGTATTCCAGTGCAACTTCTCATTCCTTCTCCTCCCTTTGCTTATTAAAGCACAGTGAAAGACAAAACACAATTTTTCACTCCTTCTTTCATAACTAGGCAATACTTTATCCCAACACTTCCCAGAGCATAGGGAAAATGTTACAATGTTCAAACAGAAAAGGAACTTTTCATTTCAGTATCCTTTGTTTCACATGAGACAATTAATCCCAAAAACTGCCACCTCAGGAATAAGACAAATTTAATCTCCTAGTTTGGGACTTGCCAACATATTACAGCAGAACAAAATTGGTTAATCCTCCTACAAAAAATATTCTCCTATGCTCAGCACTCTGTGAAGCATTTATAATACCTCTAAAACGTGTTTAGAAATAAAAGTCAATGTTTTTCTTTCTTCTACTGACAGACAGATGGTGCTGTAACACCTAAACGGCCCAATGCAAAGGACAGCATTTATTTAGAAATTTAAATTTGAGAGAGTTAAGCCCATTCATAACAAAACGTGTAAAGCCTTATTTTTCTGTGACGGAACATCTGACCTCCTTCGTGTTGCCCCATTACATTTTTGCAGTCTTAAGGACAGCAACTTTTGGGTAATTTCCTACAACTTGCACTATCCCTTAGCTCCATGTGCTTCATGGAGAACCATCACTGCCGACCCACCCTACAAGAGAGAATACCCACTGAAGGCACTGCAGAATCTTTAGTTTTGATAAGGACATTACCACAAAGTGTGCTGAAAAACACTCAAACTAAAAAGGATGCTGCAAGAGCAACAGAAGGATTTTTTGGATGCACGGGTTCTGCAACAAAGCAGCTTTTGTTAAAAACACTGGAAAACTACGGAGAATACGGACCCAGTCAAGGATTAAAACCTTCTTTCCCACAGTAACTTCTTGTTAGATATAGAAGCAACAATAATCTACAGAAACTACAAAGACACCAAATAACTTTCCATTATTCTTTCAAGGGCTCTCAAACATTCCCTTCGACTTAGGGGTATTCTGCCAGAATTGATTTGCACTAATTTTTAGTCACTTCCTCTGATACAAATAACGTATTCCAGCATTTAATGCTTAGTGCACCAAAGGGGAAAAGATGAGGAACACAGAGGATTATCAATCAAGGGAAGCAGTGGATTTTGCCTTCTGCCAAGGAAACAAAAAGCAAACAGCCACATCCAAGTCGCTGTTGGAACGCTTGCCTAGCCTTGCATCCCACCTCTGTCAAGGCAATACCAGCTTTAAGATTCGTTTCCCAGCACGAGCCTTGAAGTAAAACATTCTGTTTATTACCACAGCCTGTAAATTGACACTGAATAAGAATTAAAACTGTGAGGAAGTCCAAGTCTTCCGCATGAAAAAACATAACTGAACACAAAAGCGCAACAAATTTTACAGCAGCTGGAAATGCTATATTTAATTATTGAAAAGAAATCATGCAGAGAAGTTAGCTGCCTAGCATGATTTATAACAAATGCAAAGGGAAAGTCATGTGAAATTCTCAGTTAATCAACAGAAACAGCCAATAACAAGAATGCCAGCACTCTGTATTTCTATGGATGATGAGAATCTGAAAAAACATCAAAAATTCAAGGGGATGACACCACACAATCTTTCAAAAATGACACTTCAAGGAGGCAGGTTATTTTGCCAATTAGAGTAGCAGTTACATTTTACTGAAAAAATTACCAAGGGGTTTGTTTTCCTAAGAATGAAGAATCCTTGTCCACCCATTACAGAAAGTTTTCTGAAAATTATTGTGTGGCACTCTCCACTGCTCTTCTACACACACCATAATGTACAACATTATGAACAGTTTTGTATTGTGCATTTTCCCCCACTTTCCTTACTTTTCATGTGACTCTTCCATGCAAATCCCACCCCCCCAACCACCAAAAACAAAACAAAACAAAACAAAACAAAACAAAACAAAACAAAACAAAACAAAACAAAACAAAACAAAAGAAACTAAGTTCCTGGAGCATTCATTGAAAATACTTTACACAAGCACTAAGACATGGTATCGCAGATTTTTGCCTAAATCCAGTGGTGCCATCCAATAGCAAATTAAAGCTTCACTAGAAACATGAAACAGTTCAGGCCTAGAAACCTTGCAGCTTTATTTACTTAGAATTCTATAAATATGTATATTCACCCACAAATACATGAAGAGATTTATATAAGACAGGAGGCATATCCAAGGCAATGGGCACTCCTGTCATAAATTATAAAATAAAGTCAATTAGAGTACAAAATTCCCTCCCCCTCCTCACACCAAATCCAATTATTCCCATAGGCCCGGCTCCGCAGCAGTCTGCACAGATTATCTAAGACACAGTGAGAATCACCACATTTTTCAAGGTCATTTCTTGAAAACAATCGGGGTGGTAGCATGCAACTACCATAAAGGGGTTCCTCTCCAGGATTTTTAACTCTGCCAAACACTGAAGGTGAGGTTTTGAAAAACATCTAGGAGATGTGCATATAAATCCCATGGACAATGGGGAAAATTTAAGGTTAAAATGTTCGAAATGCTCACAATTCCCACATTTACTGCAAAAAATGTGTTTCACTGCTACCTCACTAGAGAAATGAGTACAATATTCCTTCATCAGCCTTCTCTGAGGCTCAATCACACTTAAGTATGCCTCAGAGGTTTCCTGGTGACCTCCCCGTATGTCTGCATGCATAGGTGGAACTACTCCTTATACAGGCAGCAGTGAAAAGACACTTTAAATTTCTGAAAGAGAGAAAACTGCCACGAGAAGACACAAGAAGAATAAAAAATACTTGTCTTCTATTCCTTTCAGTTTAAATCTATCTCGCTCAGGCACTCAGGGTTTACTGCATATCTAAAGTTACAGCACAAACTAGAACAGCATGCCAAAAAGAAAAAGGAAACAAAACCCAAAACAATCCTTGCTTTAGAGACCCTTTCCATGCTTTGGTCATCCTACCGTATGGAAAGGGTTCCTCTCCATGTTCTGACCAACGCAGGGTCACACCACATGGAGACACAGCAAAGCCCAACCTGACCTCACACAGCAAATTTCACATGTGCCACATTTGCTGCTTCTTCTCTGTCTCCCCCTGGATGGGAAAAAATTGATAGGCAGACATTTCTCAAACCACTTCTGGAAGGGAAACATCTCTCCTGTACTTGCAATGAATTAAGCATCAAATGGGAGTGGTACTCCATGCAACTTTTAGAATATCACTTGTCAAATAATTTCTTGCACCACACTTCTAAGGTGCAGTTTTCAGCACAGCAGTGCCTTCCCTGTATTACCTGTTTCCCTAGGCTCTTCCTTCCTCACAGAGTGGCTATCCTTACCCATTTATAACCAAATACCATACAATCATATATTACTACAGAACTTTGTTATGAAGCTTGCCTGAATTTCTCATTGCCTTTTCCTGCCTCTGTGTGCTCCAAATACCAGACTTCAGTTTTAAATGATGACAAGATAGTTTGCCTTTTACTTTAAAACTGCCCTTGCACCATAGTGCAAACCTCTCCAAAATCTGACTCCAATACTGAAAGCCTCATCTTCGTCATGACTTCAGAAACGGAGAATTTAAACCAGATAGTAGCAAACACACAAAAGATCTTTAAAAAGATAGCTGGGGGTTGTATTCTTGCTGACCCACTGTTAACATGGATTATTTCATATGTGATACAAAACACCAGGCATGCAAGTCTGATTAAAAAATGAAAAATGGGTAATAGTTCTTTCTTCATCTCTCATCTGAGGGCCTTTATCCCTCCTCAACCAGTCTCATCTCCTTTCTCCCCAGCACTCAGGTGGCAAAACTTTAAGATCTGAACTCCACATGCCCATCCCAACCATTTCTTAAAAAAACCTGCAACTAGTAATTACCAGAAGCACAAAACTTTTTTCAATGTGATCAAACCCTCATTTGCATATACATATTTTTTTCTGGGCTAAATGTTACAGGACCACTCTGGTTTCCAAGAGATTGTTTCATCTGTCATACACAGGATCTGCTCATTTTCTTCAGCTGTCACATGTATTAGGAAATGGATGGAACATGGTGGTCTTAGCTTACAATGCAAGCTGTAACCAAAAGTATGTATTCTATCACCATCTTCATAAGCTGTTAGAGCCAGGTGGGGCAGTGCTTTTTATCTCTTCCATGACACATCCCTGATAACTCCATCTGGAGGGATATCTCCAGTTAACAGGTGATCAAGCCTCACTGGATGACTCATAAAATTACATCATCCCACTGTGAGATGCTCTGCTCAGGGGGAGGAACCAAGCATTCCTACCTGGATATAATCTGAGTTTTGGAACACCACAGGCAGCCCTTACCTACCGGGTTCCCAGAGGACAAGAGCTACATAACCACCACTGGACCTTCAGAGGAAGACCAGACCCTTCCACAGGATCACTGCTTCGACAGAACCACATCTATCACTCCCGGAGGACTGCAGCCACCATTTAATAGGACTGCTACCACCACTCTGCCCAACAGGGTGTCAGGTTGTATCCTGACTCTGTCAGTGTTTCTGTACTACTGCATTTATTTTAATTTTCCTTTTAATTGTAGTTCTGACTTGGAGTCTCTCACAGGTTTGCTCTCAAACTAGTACAATGGTACACCAGAATTTCTGATTGTTAATGTGGATTCAGATGGATACAGCTAACGGTTCCTCTTTCCACAAAGGAACACAACACTGACTGAAGTCTGCCACTGACATCAGGTTCTTTAAACATTTGCTACAATCCAACACTAGCCTATCCTCAGTTTTCACCCCTGTGGAAGTCATGCTGGATTAAAGTTTTTCCAAGCTAGTAACAAAACTAAACTGGATAAACAGACTGATGATATTTGAGTACGCCAGTTTCTGTTTAAGTTCCACCTGATGAGTTAAACCTCTCAAGCCACCACCACTGAGACAGCACAGATTCAAACCAGCATCAGCCTAAAGTATCAGCCAACTCTCATCCTAGAGACTCGTCACAGAGAAACTCAGAGCTATATTAAAAATGTAAGTTGATGCTCTGTTTAAATTTCTTCCAGACATCATAAAAGGTATCTTGAGGCTGAACTAGGGCTAGGAGTGAAGTCACTGAACAACTGTATTTACAGATAGCCTGTATTTATATGACAGAACCCCTCATTTCTCTCACGTTTCCTACATACACACACCTCCCTTTGCGAATAGTTTGCATCTGAAGGAAAAAAGTGGGCTGTTCATCTAATCAATAACACCATGTCATGCATGGAGCTTCTGCATAAATCCAGAGCAAAAGATGTCAAGCATGTCCCAGTCCAATGATTATCAGGCAAGAGAGTAAAAGGATGCACTTTTCATCTCCACAGGACTGTCGCCAAACCCTTGATGTAATAAATGAAACATGCCTGCTATTTCACCATTGCAGAATGGTACTGTAGATACCTCACAACATCTCTGTTTGCAGGAGGGGGTAACTAGCTCTAGATGAAGTGCAGATATGTTATTAGACAAGGCACAGCTTGAATCCTGGGGCCGACACAGATGACCTTTAGAACATAAGCACTGTCTAAGACAAATATGCTTTCATCTTTGGGGAGTATTTTTTCAAGTAAAGATTTAAGAGGGAAACAGTTTAGAAATACGTTAAGCACAAATGTGCCTTCAATCTCTTAATGCTTCATTTTAAAAACAAAACCACAAGTAATATCACATGTCAGAAGAAAGACAAAGTACTCTTTAAGCAGAGTATTAGTGAATTGAGAGACATTTAGCTTCATTTTCATTTACCCAAAAATTTAAGCACAGGGAAAGCCGAAATGTAATGTAACCAAGATCCTGAATTGGAGATATGACCAAAGCGATTCAGAAAACAGGCTCGTATTTTTGTTACAAGTAATACAAGTTTATTACAAAAACAGAGACCATCATTTCACTTTAGATTCCCTTAAGTGGGGTGAAAATATGAAAACATAACTAAACCACACTGAGGCATGTAAACCATAAGGAGAACGGGTTTAGAAAGGGATCAGTTAAATAGCAGATGATGCAAAAAGAAAAAAGAAAGTAATTTCTCATTTTGCACTTCACAGGCTGTTACCACTTATCTCCAAGCAAAGTGTTTTTTCTCAGACCTGAATCTTGACTGTGATGCTAAGCAGCTTGAACACATACAGTGATATCTGCTAAATGGAAAAGAGCAGCATAAGTATGATAAAATTCTTTCCCCTATAATCTACAGTGTGCAAATCTCAACAAGTTCTGAGCTGCTCTGCTCAGCCTGTTTTTCCATCAAAGTTAGTGGCAAACTTATCAAATCACCCTACAACTGAAAAGCACTTTTCAGAGTGGAACCTCCGAGGCCTGAAAAGCCCACATCCCACCCTGGAATCCTCAAACACAGTGGGATGGTTATGCTTTTGTGTTTTGCTTTTTTTCAACAAGATTTCCTTTCTTACCTCAAATTCAGCATGGCGGTTAATATCCTCTGCCCTCTGTCTGCTCAGGATAAATTCTGCTTCATTAGCCACTCGTACCAGATGGTCCTTCATGGTTTGACTCAGCAACCTGAGGACAGAGAAGATTTAACAACTGATTTAAGAGAATGAAGTCCAAAAATAAAAATCTGTAAATACAGTATAGATACGCAAACATGTTGGGATCTCATCACTGACTTTATTGTGTTAAGAAAACAGTATAAATAAGGTTGGAGGGTAATACTCTGGCAACTAGCAAAACTGTATTTCTATAGCAAACCCAAGTGAATATTAAACAAAATGTAAACACTCCAGAGAGTCATTTGTTTTACCTGAAACAGAGACATGTAAAAAAAAATCTTTCACATACCCCACAATATAAAGCAAGCAGTTTATTTATATAAACATCCACAGTTAAAGCTCCAACATAATTGATGTAAAATCTAAATTTAAAAAATGCAGTGCAATATAGTTTTTCCTCCAAATGCAAGATTGAAATTTTACGGTAAGTATACATTTAAGTAGAATTTTCAGGATAATAAAACATTCTCAGTCACACAAATGAAATGCTAAGATATACATTGTTCCAGGTTATGTACAGAATAAAGCTGTAATTCAAACTGAGATTTCTGAGGCCTTCATAAACCCCGAGTTTATGAATGGCAGCAGAGCTGACAGATTGAATTACAACCCAATTATTCTCTGAGTTCACATATTGTTACTAAAAACATTTCCTTTTTAATTAGTTACATTGGGATTCATAAAGTTCAAACTGGCTATACAGGAGCCACACTGTCTTAGAAGGTGCACATTTCCACAGGATCACTCAAAGATACACCAGATAAATCCATTACATGCTCTACTGATTAATTCTTTAAAATATCTGTTATTAAACCATTTTTTTAATGAGGCTTCCAGTTGTAGAAAAAAGAACAGCAGAACACAAAATCGCTTGCCCTGCACATACAAGCTAAAGTATATTTCAACAAGTTCAGAGTCTACTTAGAGGCTTTCTTTACAACCACAGGATTTATTATGCAGGATGTCTTCTAGTGCATCCAATGGTAATTTTAACCTCAATAACTTATTTATCTGAAATAAGGCTCCACCTGTCTCTAATTGTATGTTTGAAAGGGTGATGCTCTGCTGTCTCTTTTCCTATGCTATTCAGAATTCCACACTTGCAGGAGACTTGCAGGTCACATGCCTGCTCCTATGGGAAGAAATCCAGAGGCAGAACAACACCTGAAGCTCTTTGTTCACTGCCCCTCTCATTACAAGGCTCAGAAGGCTGCAGCACAGCAGCCACGTGAGGCCACGAGCCCATGAACCAGCCAAGTTGGTGGATTACTGTCTCCCCATGGATGAAATCTTGAAAAAAAAAGTATGCACAATTCACTATTTGAGGTGTGACTTCACTGTCTGTTTGGGGAGGCTTGGTTCAAGGCACTGCTTTAAAACCACATTACAATTGTTTCTAATTTTTTTCCTATTTTAAGTCACTGCTGGAATAGATGTGGCCATTGAGCAACAAACATACAATTCTGCCAATTTATCTACCTGAATTAGTGACAAACCAGCAACAAGAAATTTTGTATAACCAATTGCATAGTCTGGGCAGATTCCAAGTGTTTGACTCTTTCTCCACGATCTCCAGTAGCACATTCAAATCTGATACAGAAGCATTTAAATAAACTTTTTTTATTGAATTTTGAACTGTTTAAAAAATTAAGGGGATCATAAATGCTCATGTACTATGATATCATGTATTACAACTTGCATGTAACACAGTTGGATAGTATTCCATTATTTTCCTTGAGTTTGTCGATATCAATAACTTCTGCTAGCTTGATCAGACCTTGAAAAATACCAGCTGTCCTCTAACAGGTCTACTTTTAATCTAACACCAATTATACTCTGTGAGTCCCACTTTTCTTTCATCTGTTTAAGAAATCACCCTATATAATAATAGTTTTAACACTTTACAGCATGGTATTCCTTTTTATCTTCCAAACATAACCAGCAAGCAGCCCAGCCCTTGCTATGCATCCCCAGAGATGATGGATGTGTTCCAAACAAAGCAAAGAACTACATTCCCTCACACAGGAACAACGTTGTCCAAAGAGACCAGAAGTGCACCTAGTGAAAGCAAATACACTTCAAGTATCAGGAAGAGCTTTGTCTCCTACAGATCAATTGTCTCTTCTGTCACACCCACGTCTCCTTACTAATCCCGCTCACATTCCCTATGATATTCCACACAGGGGTAGATCAGGTAGGCAGATAAAACTGAGACATGTATTTTTGGGTTTTTGGGTTTTTTTGGTTTTTAATTTTTTTTTTTTACATTCAAGAACTTTAAATTTTAATCTTTCTTTTCAGTTCAAGCTTTTCCAAACACTGCACATGCTTGGATTAACTTCCTCATAACAAACAATTCAAGTTGTATTATCATCTAGGGCAGTTTGGAGTTCCTTTACGAAAACAGTATCCACATACATGGCATACCACTCAGATTGAATTTACCACTTAAGTATGGAACTTTGCAAACTAAGTAGATATATCTATACACAAATGTAATGATGGCATGATATAATAGAGGAGTCTGTAGTCATCATTAAAAATCAAAGGCAAATAGCAGCTCACAGCACCTGTATAAATGAACACACCTCTGCTTATGTGTCTAAAATAAAGTTTTAACCACCTACTAAAAAATAATTTTGGGAACCTTGGCAGCTGCTATTTTTCCATTTAAGGGAAACAAAATGTTCAACAGAAATTTGTTAAGTGTAGCTCACTGCTCTCAATAAAACAACCATTCCCAGGCGAGCAGACCACTGCTGAGGCAAGGACAGGAATCTGACTCTTGCTGAAGGATTAGTTCCACTCCAAGCAACACACAACACATTTTGTACATGTGGGAGAGCCTATAAACTGAATTACCTAGATCAGGTAACCCTGAGAGACAAATGTTTTCTTATTAAGGAAAAAACATTTAGAAACATCCAATTCTCCTCACTAAGACAGTAAGTGCACTTCATGGATTTAAAGGATCATATAATTGTTCTTTCTGGTCCCTGCTCTGGCCTCCTATGCAAATCGATCACGAATGTCTCTTGAAAACAATTTCATTTCCTCCATCAAGTCTATACCTTCCATTTGAGCTACAGCACAGCTTCCAGAAAGATCCCCCAACTTTATTTTCTTTCTTTTATTTTAATGTTTGAAGCTTATAGAATCATAAATTGGTTTCAGTTGGAAGGGACTGTAAGGATCATCTTGTTCCAACCCCTCTGCCATGGGCAGGGACTCCTTCCACTAGACCAGGTTGCTCAGAGCCCCATCCAGCCTGGCCCTGAATACTTCCAGGGATGGAGCAGTCACAACTTCTCTGGGCAATCTGTTCCAGACCAAAAAGATATTTAACACCATGTTCTCCCATAAAGAAGTTTTATAAAAATGCAATTAGTGTTAATTAAAACAAAGAAAAAAAAAAGACAAACAAAAATTCCCTAACCATAACTATTTTGTCTGCTTTTATCCTAATTTTTTTTCCCAGCAACTAGATTACATTAGCACTTTTTTGGTTAAACAAAAATTTTATCTAAAACACATTAAAGACTTTTTCTTACAGCAAAAGGACAGCTTTTCCTTTCTTTGTGTAAACAGACTGAATTTTTTGTCTTTTTCAAAGTATGCACATCCACGCTTACAGATAATCTCAAATCTAATAATTTCCTTCTTGCTGATGCTTCATAATCTCTGTATGAAGACCCACAGATCATGCTTGCCTTCTACGATCTCATATATCTGATTTTTTTTCATTATTAATAAACACCAAAATACTGTTGAATGTGCTGATTCACACTCCACCTTCCTGATAGATTCTCATTTGTTTTTATTCACAACATGCTACTGATATTTTTTTCCTGATCGTAACATATGAAGAATGAGGATGGAGTGTGGATGGACATGGTATATAGAAGTTAGACATGATTATCTGTGAGTGTAAAGACTCTGGATACCAGGGCTACTCTTCTGCTTGCAGTGCACACCAGATTCAAGGTCTCAGACAGACTTCTCTTCCCAAGCACTTTTTTTCCAAGACTCAAATATTTTAAAACATGTGCTTAACTTTGAAAAGATGAGCAGCCTAGTAAAAACAAGCAAGTGGATGGATTCCATGCTGGAAGTTAAATATATACTTGCATACTTTGCTGGGTCAGGAATGAAGTGCTAAACCACTGAGAGAAGGAGTTCCAGCCAAATACATGAGATACACTGATTTTCATTGTTATGCTGGAAGAGAAAACCATGAGATACAGAACTAAAAGTCTTCCTCTGATTTCTTGCTGCTGAATGCTCAGATGAGCAAGTAAAAAAGCAAAGCTTCTCCTTACAACAAGCAAAAATTAGGAGGGACAAGAGTCAAAAGTTTTAACAGAAAACTACGTGCAAGCAAAAGCAAGTGAGAGATTGACAAATTCTGGGTTAGTAATACTGATGTCCAACAACTATCAGTTTTAGTCAAAGCATGAAAAAGGCTGTCAGGTGACACTGACAACAGCGATTTAGGCATCAATCTCTCACGAAGTACTGCAGGGAGAGACTGGGTATGTTCCAAGCGCTCCACAACAGAGAACTCTGAGATAGCCAAGCAAGGTAAGCTCTCCTACTTGCACTCCTTCCTCATAAACCTGGCACGTAAGAGATTCTCTGACTTCAAAAGGGGACATGTTCCTCATGGATACACGCTGACTTTTTAAGGGACCTGACTGCTCAATGTGCTAAGTGGTGGAATTACTGTTGCAAGGAAGTTTTACAATTGCTTTGTGGAACACAGATATTTTACAGATACTCTACTGAATTCTCAAAAAATACAGTTAGTCCATAAAGTCTTAAAGACTGAAGTTTGAACATATTTATTGCCTTAAAATAGGAGAGGGGAAAAAAAGCAACAAAGCCCCAAAACCATGCAGACTCACCCGAATGCTGACTTGGACATGCATTAGCATTAAATGAAACAGAACTTTGAAAAGGCAGCTGAGGGGGGGATGCACCCCCCCATCTTTTCCCATCTTTTCTATCTAGGAAAGCTTCCTTTGACATGTCAGAGCCCATTGAAAACTGTTCTGTTCACATTCCAGAGCCACTGATAGTGCTGTGAGAGATGATTGCTGAAACTGTCCCATCAGATCGCAATAATACAATACACCTGTACACACACAATACAGCACAGATACCTTCTTGTTACTCTTGCATTAATTTATTTTTTTAAAAGTAGATGTTACCAAAAACTTTCTACATTAAAAAACCATTTCAGAACTCCCAGTTGCTCAAAAGCGGTTTATGAATTTCCTTTTTCATAGACCCAGCAAATTAATTATGTATTCTAACAAGCAAACCCTACCTTTGTCACGTACATACTCTCCAAAACTCAGTGAAATAAAAAACTGTTTTGAAAATGGTTGTGTACATTACAGTATACCTTAGTGCACACACACGCACACAAAAAAAATAGGTAACATCAAGAATCCCACTCAAGTCAACTTATCTACCTCTGAAACACATCCAGGCTACAATTTCTAATTTTGAGCACATTTAAAATGTTGTTTAAAGTCTAGCCTAATGATCTTATGTATTCAAATTCACACATTAACAAAGCTGCTTCTTCTTTTCTTTTTTTTTTAACAAACCAAAACAATAAAATCAAAACTCAGAAAAGAAATCACCAAAAACCTCTTTTACAAAATGTACCACTTAAACACAAAGGGTTGCTAAAAATCAAAAAGCGAGGAGATGGGGACAACACTTCTTTTCTCTTACAAAACAAGACTGAACTGCAGGTTCTGCGTTATCAGAATCTCAGGACAAGGAGGCTGCAGCAAGGGGAGCAGACTGGCAGTAATCAATTCTACTCCGGACCTGAGCTCATTTATAATTTTTCTCCGGAGCCTTTTTTGGTCAATTATGCACAAAGTCTGTCAGTTATCATCCATTTTTTCATTAATAGCTGTATTTTTCTAACTATTTTCCATCACAGCAGTTGCTCCTATGGCAACAGAACCCTCCAACATTCATTCCTCGAGAGTGACCGCAGCGTTGCGAGCGAGAGACAATTGAATGGGGCAGCTACATCTGTCCCCTATTTTCCATTCGGAAAGCATCCAAGTAATTGGCCAGCCAGCCTGATTGCCAAGTATTGCAATATTAAAAATATTTGCATCCATGATCAGTCAAAAGCAATACATACAATTTAAGACGAGGAACAGCAGGTGACATATGTTTAAATTTTGTTAGTACAGCTTTTAAAAAACCCCCTCAGCTATAGAAATACAGATGATTACAGCATTCCAGCTTTTTTATTATTAGATGTTAAGTACTGAGAGAATAATACCAGTTGCATTTGGTTGTTTCTGGAGAGATTTGGGACTTTTTTCAGTTGGTTGATGGAATTTTTCTCGCTAAGGATGTTAAATTTGCATTCTGTTTTCCTTCCCTCTTCTCCCAATAACTTTCTGAATTCATTGTATAATTCCAAAAATATTTTTAATAGAAGGCTATAGTGTCTCAAAAATAATAATTTTAAATCCACGGGAGCACAAAATCCCTTGCAAGTTTACTTTAGGAAAAGAAAAAAGAAAAAGCTGTTTTCAAGTACACTTAAAGACATATTAGAAAATGCTCTGATATGGAGGGGAGAATTTTGATTAGATTTCATTCCTCGTTAGACAACAGAAAACATAGCAATAAGAAAAAGCTACAGAAAAACAAACATGGGTACACTTGTAAACCCTTATGTTTTGAGTTGCCTGGTTTGGATAAGGATTTGAAAAAGTAAAGGCAAAGGAGAGAAAATTATACATGGATTCTGCTAGCCTAATAAGGTTGTCTTTCAACCAAACATTTTGTGACATTTTTTAAAAGCAACTGCTGTATAAATATTCATCTACAAGTATATAAAAATGTAACCATAGAACACTCTTCTATAATTCTTCAGATGGCCAAGAAAATTGTGCTTGGGAAAATTAAAATTAAGCATCTTCAAGAGCCTCTTCAACTGAAAATTGGAAAGAATAATTGCTGCAGCATGCTTAGGAGACTGATCCCTCAACCCCTGCCATGCCAAACCCATTATCACCCCAAAGGGGATAATAACTGTCATGCCTGGTCTCGAGCTCAAGTACGTTTGTTAGTGCCCTGACTGATACAGAAAACAAGGTCCAGCATAAGAGATGCTTCACACTAAAGTGTGCAAATGAATCACAGCGACAGCAGAGAGTTTTAACCTTCACAGAGCACAGGAGCTGCTCGCTAACTAGTCAAGTACAGGAAATAAGGCTCTAGCAAAAGAGGCATTTGTACATGCAAGGAAATAAAACAAAGCTGTGCTTGTTTTAGTTCATAAATAATAGCTCCACCATCTTGCGCATAAGGAGGAAACATAATTAGTTCCAGGGTGCAAAAAAGGAATCAGTCTGGGCACCTCAAAAGTCTCCAAAGGAAAGGGCTGGCCATGGCAGTGAACTAGATCCCACCTAAAGGATGGTTCTGGTGAACAAATTTCCTCACCATTAAGTTCTCAGGTTCAGGCTCCAAAACAGACTCTCCCTAAAGGGAGGACCCAAAGGTGAAAGGCAAGCACAAAGAATGAAATGCAGACTGACAGAAGTTCAGCAGGCTAAGGAAAACATTTTGCAACCTATCCTTCTGCTGCACAGATGGCTCAGTACGTGGAGGAGCCATAGGTACAGGCACCTTTTTAACAAGGTTTCAAAGAGCATTAATAGTGTTCCCAGACACTATAATAACAGAGAACAATACTTACTACTTTTTAGTAATGTTAAACACCAGATTAATGTTAAATATAGCAATGTACTGAAATTGATGTGCCTTTTCCTGCACAGAAAGAGGTTATTCTCCAATACCTTCTCCTTTACTTTTTCACTTACATTCTGCAGCTTCCTGGTTTTCTAAGCTGGCTTTTTTCTTTTTATTATGCTTGTAACGTGGACTTCAAGGCTTCAGCTGTGTATTTCAGTTTTAGGCAGGTTTATAGTTCTGTATTTCCACATACTACCTTCCTGTTTAGAGATTTTCTTTCAGTTCAAAACTCAAGATTTCACTGGGCACAGACTAATCAGTTCTGCGCTACACGTGAAGCGCGGGTGATCTGCCTGGAAAGGCAGGGAGCAACTCTTCTGTGGAACACTTTAGTTACTTGTGAACATGAGGAAATTCACACCAACACATTCTGAATGCAGCACACACACTGCAGATCTTATGAGTCCCAGAGGCAAACTTTCTACACATATTTCTGTCCAGGGAATCCTAGCCAAAACATGGCAAGCCTAAACATAAAACTTCCAACTGCTGTGAGAGAGAGAGGTACATTCATACCTTTCACACAAAAGCAAAAAATACATTTGAAAGCAAGTATAAGAGATTTACATCTCCCCTTCTAGATCTCTTCCAGAAAGATTTTTCAGTCATTTGCCCAATAAACGAAACACACCAGCAGAACACACCTCAAGGTGGAATATCCTACAACATTGCTAGTCAAAAAAAATCTAGTAATAAATACTGAGAATAAAACCCTGTTTTACATAGGATGACCAAATTCCCCCCACCAAGGCAGCAGACAATAGCAACTCTGTGATTCCACAAATTCTAGGCAGTTCTTCCAGTCCTTAATTTTATTTATTCTAACTTTCATGTCATGGTGCCCTACAGACATCCTTCCTTATGTGCTGAACCAGTTCTTTCCTTTTTACAACTACCTAGCCTTCTTTTCTTGTGCTCTTGCAGAAACAACTTAAAATTCAGCTTTTACTATACAATTATGCAGCTAAAGTCTAAATCAGTATCATTCAGATATTTAAGTTTTAGTTAAAAGACTTCAGCTTTTGGAGTTCTAAGATTATAATGCTATGGCAAAAATAAACAAAAAATAGCAAATAGAATAAAATACAAGGTCTGAGATGTTTTAGCCCAAGTGTTAGCATATGTGCAAGAAAAATAATGTGCAAACTGCATAAAGAGAAGGAAAGAGTAGTTCTGGAATATGGTTCCTGTCATTTGAGGGATAATAGTTTCATTTTAGTGAATGCTGCAAAGCCACAAAGCACCGCAATGACCGATTCAGCAATAACTATAAAGGCTCCTATAAACAGCAATGGAGGAAAATTGAGACAGATAAAAAGAGTGATTTTTAAGAAATTAATCCCCTCTCCTCTTCACCATAATGTTATGATCCAACTTAGAAAGGAAAAAAAAAAAACGTTAAACAAAGCCCCAACTCTGCTGCAAGTCAGAAACGAAATGAAGCAAAATTACACAGACATTTTCTGCTAACCAAAACCACACTTTCCAGTCTTCAAGGGATCATTTGTCCCTGAGACAAGCACTCTGCTCGGGCTAGACTCTAAGTTATTGATGTTGTTTATGGAGGTGGGGGAGTGATTCCATCTGTCTGTGATGGGCACTGCAGGTTCTGAAGGGAAAATAGTCAATTCCAAACAGTTTACTGATAGAAAGCCTGACCTGGATGAGCTGAATAGCTACTGGGTGCCTGCCATGTACAGCTCGGTCTCAGCAACTGATTTGTCCATGATAATCATCTTACACAGATGAACCTTACATTGTGGTTTACATGTGTGTGGGATCTCTATGTTATCTATGCTAATAAAACATTAATCAAGGGCCAAATTTATAGCAGGCATTTTGTAAGTAAGGTCAAGATAGGTCAGCCTCACATAATAAGAAACAACTATAGGCTAGATCTTAACACTGTAACTGAACACCCTTTTTACTTTACCTTGGCCCTTGGGATCAAGACTAGTAGCAAAATGTTTTTTCTGCCTCAGAATGGTGTTTCCCCTACCATAAACTGAAATGCAACCATTTAAACCCATTAAAATGGCCATTATTTTTATGTATCTTGAGAACATCTCCATCTTAAGAAAGAAAAAAATCATTTAGCCATTTTCCCCACTCCTGTAATGATAAAAAGATATTTATACAGCATATTAATTTATGTGATAAATTATTTAGTTTTTAGTAGTCGTCCTAATCACGTAACATTTATTTTCTATTTAGAGTCTTAGTAGCTGAAGTTATTCAATAACAGAATTTAGTTTTAAATAAGTGGCATTTGTTATAATACACCTTAGCTAACTCATTAAGACATCTTTGAAACAATCCTTCAGAAAAAAAGCAAATATTGGTTTTAGTATGCCTCAACAATCAATTCGTAATGAAGAAAATATTGATGGTTCTGAACACTGACTACAAGTCAAAGAGCACGGCCTCATCACCTGCTCTGTCATTTTCTATAAGTTACAATAATATACATATAAAGTTATGGATAGAACATTAAACTAATTGGTAATATTAAGAGGGGTTTTTTTTCCTTAGAGGGACTCTATTCCTTTCTACTTTACGAGATGGATCAGAAATAAATGAGCAAACTGGAATCTAATTTTTGAGACAGAGGCTTATCTTACAATTCCTAGCAGTAATGTCTTTCAAATATCAATTCCCTTTCTCAAGAGATTAGCTGAATACAAATTATAGTTTCGACATTAACCAGTACACAAGGACAGGAAGAAAGAAAATCCATGACACACAGATAAGCAAAGTATTTAATAAAACTAAAGAGCATTAAGATTCTGCAAAATCTCATATTCAGAATTAGAACTGAACCAAAGTACTAAAGAACATGAAACCATGTTTGTAAAACTCAGAGAAAATTATACTAAAATGAAGAGGGAAAATTATTTTTAAAAAGTTTCAAGGCACACAACGTCGTGAAGGCTAAAGCAGAGGTGCTATCAAATATTGCCACTTACCTTCCTTCATTGACAAGCTCAATAAAGGCAAGGCCAGCATTCTTCTGTATAGAGTTTTGCCACTCCTGGGGAAAGACAAAAGAGGAAACTAGCTGTATAAAAATGAAACTTAGAAGTGGCATGTTCAGAGACACAATCACGAAATTTCTTTTCAGTTTTAGCAACTTACACCACCATCAGCAAACACACAAAGCATTAATTGTTCGCTGATCAGGAAGCAATGAATTCCAGCACGAAGGAACAGGGCAGCATCATTTACTTAAGGTCATATCATGAGGAGAGGAAAATCCAAAAACATCCCACAAAGGATTCCATCATTTTCTTTTGCTATGTCACGTAATAATCCTGAACTTACTCTGGTTCACTGATGCTTTTTGCCTTATTGAGCCATGATAATGCTAGAAACTGTGTCACATTAAGGCAAGGCTCATTCCTTAGACACAAATTTCTCTTGCAGCTTAAAGTCTAGTAGGCATATTTCCCAATAATAATCCTCACTTCAGCATCACAGTCATCTCTACTCATTAAAAAAAGTCTGTTAACAATCCAAATATCGTACCTTTAACATACAACATTTTTTAAAAAACTAACATTTTTAACACACTGAAATAATGCTAATGGCAGACAAACATGCAGTGTACATTCCTTAAATCCAGCTGAACCTTGAATTAAGCAAAATCCTACACCTCTTACACATGTAGGCTGGTTTTGCCTGGCCCCCACAAGAGACACAGGTGAAAGCAACCAACTCAGATGACCTATCACTGGGGCTTGTTACCCTCATTTGAAAGACGAAAAAAACCAGAATTAATTAACAAACACAAAAAGCAGATTTTTTAATCCTAGACCACATAAGAACAAGTTAACCTAGTTACAAATTAGAGTAGTAAATGTGTGTACCTTATCTTTGGGGGAAAAGTAGAGGCAATGTGATAGAACAGGACAAACACAGCTCTTGATTCAAACTCTTCAACTCTTCTAATCTAATACAAAAGACTGATTCTGAAGCAGACAGACAGCTAAGGTTCATGTGCTTTTACACAGCTTCCTTGATTTCTTACTCTTTTTTCTATGGAATAATAATCCTAATGATTATCCACATCAGTACTTCTGCCACTGTGGTTATTTTCTAAAAACCTCATCAGCTTCAAGGCAGGCAAAAAGTTCAAAACTGCAAATATGTCTTATATTTCAGATTCCTGAATCTAGGAGGTTTTTAATACACAGTGTCAGAGTGCATTTTTTGCTGCTCAGTGTTGCAGAATTACCTCTCAATCAGTGAGACAAAGGTTTGATCAGACACATATTAAAACAACGTTGTTATTATTTACAACTTAAATCCTGCCCCTCTGCCCCCACCCAAAAAAAAA